>BQNB010024263.1:37116-57669 GCA_026074375.1 Tanacetum coccineum
TGCTTTTTACTCACTAAATAAGCTAGAAACTTAAGCTTTTGGGCTGCAAAAGCTTAATAAGCTTATAAGCTTATTTTTCTTTCTTATTGAGATTTAAGCCAACTAAATAAGCTAAAACTTATGGGGGACAGTTAAGTAGGGAGAGGGGAGTCCTAAATAAGCTAAGGTTTCTAGAATAAGCCCTAAAATAAGCTGGAAAGGAAATAAGCTATGTTAACAGTTTTAAAAGAAAACAGAAAAAGGCCTACTTTAAGCCTAGTTTAAGCTACTCTAATAAGTAATCTAAATCAAATAAGCTGCTAAACCTAAGAGTGGGACCTATAAGCTACATGAAAAAACACTAAGAACCTAGGGCTTAGTTATGCAATAAGCTAGAAAAGGGGGCTGAATTTGGAGTCTAGCACCAGGGGAGCTCAAACAGTGAGCTTAAGGGCTTTTTGGGCTTATGAAAATAAGCACATCAGTGCTTTTTACCTAAAACCAATCACAAACAGATTAAAAAGGGTGGTCAATGAGCTTATTTTCAAAGTTTGAGAGCTTAGGGCTTAATTAAAACTGCTGATAATGGGGCTTAAAAGAGGGGTTTTTCAAAAATTATGCATATTACTTTTTTTGACTCAGACTGGGTCAAATTAAAGGGACAGAACAAGGGACTTTTGAAAGGGGCTAGTAACACTCAAATAAGCACACCAAGGGTGTGCTTAAGCTGTCTACACAGCTGGAGCACTTAAGCTCTATTTTGCTTATTGAAAATTTGACAGAATGCAAAAGGGGCTCAAAAACTTATTTTGACACTAAAAGTTGTGATTTAGGTGGCTTAATAAACCCTACACACTCAGCCAAAGTTGGCTGAGTGGTTACAACCCATGCCAATCCCATATTGACCCATTTTCAAGTGTAAACCAAACACCCCCTTAATTTCTAAATTCGGGTTTTTAGCCCTTTTTAATGAAGTCAAGGCTTAGAGGATTAATCATAAGTGAAGTTTTAATACTTTTAACACATTTCTAAATAATTTGAACAGAATTAAACAACTTAATTTATACTTCAAATTTTGATAAATGCAATAACATAAAAAACTCTTATCTTTTATTGAAAATGCAGAATATTACAACATAAAGCTTTTAAATCAACTGAGTACAACAATTTTAAAGAAAACTTTAATTAAAATTAAACTAAGAAAAGTAAAAACAGGGATGATTGCTTCGGCTTGGTCTCTTTCCTTTTATAGAGGCTCAAATGACTTGGGACGAGCTTGTTGTGAGTGTACAATACTTCCCAAGCAATCCTAGCCTTTCATTGGCCTTATAGCATTCTCAGCCATTGATGGGGATCGTCGGGTTGAGTGATTTCCAAGTGGGAAGGGTTATAGGGGCAGGGTAAGGTGGGAAATGGTGAGGGGTGAGCTGTGAGTGTACTAGGGAAGTGGTATGGGCTAGAAACCGTGGGGGAGAGGTGGTATGGTTTTGGCGGGTAGGGTACAGGGTTGGTTGCAGGTTTAAACGAAAACCTTGGAAAAGATGCAAAAATGGTCCCTCAACTTTGGCTCTCTTTTCATTTCTTTTAAGCCGAAATTCAGTTATAACAAAGTTTGGAAAGTGACCAATTTGGTCCCTGTGGTTTTATAAAAAGAGAAATAAAGAAAGTTTTGGTAATTTGCAAAAATGGTCCCTGCGTTTTATAACTAAAAGAGAAAAAGGTAAATTGCAAAACCAGCCCTTGTGTTTTTAAAATTGTGAAAGAAATGCCAATTGGCAGTTTCAGTCCCTGGACTCTTTTTAGCTCTTTTTTCTTTATAAAACAAGTTTTAAAATTGGCAATTTAGCCCCTAAAGTTTTGTAAAAAGGGTTGTGGGCTTTTGTTGGGCTTGGGTTTTGTTTTGGGCTTTTGGGCTTGTATTGGGCCCAATTGAGTGTGTCTGGGCCCAATAAAGTTTAGGCTTATGTTATTGGGCTTTTTAAGGCCCAATAAGGTACAGGTTTGGTTATTGGGCTTTTTCAAGCCCAATAAGGTTATGAAGTGGGTTTTGTGTGTACAATGGCTGAGATTGGCTGTAACTGGGCTAGGATTGGGCCTTCAAAGTCTTCACAGTCTTTGTCAATTGCACACAAATGGGCTGTTGAAATTGATTGAGGGCCCATTTGGTCTTCACAGTCTTCATAGTTATACTATTGGGCTTTCCCGGCCCATCAGATGGGTTAAGATTGCATCCAATAGTATTCTTCAGTTCCGGCTCCGGTTTGACTGCTGATTCTTCAGTATTGACTCTGACTTTGGCATTTTTGGACTTTGGCCTTGATTTTGCACAGTCTTTTCCATTCCATGCTCAGTTTTGTCATTTTGGCTTGGTTTTCTGTCTTTTTGTTGATATCCACTTCCTGCACAATACAAATGCAAAACAAACATATATTTGGCAGTTTTTGTCTGTTTTTGGTCATTTAAGCTCGTTTTTAGAGGTAAAAGATATGTGTAATTAAGCACTTATCAAGTTAGTCCTATTGGTTGAATAACAGAAAAGATTTGGCAATGCCAATTTTGATAGAATTGTCATCACATCAAGGACGGGATCGTATCTCGAAACCCGACTGAGACAGAGGGACCTAAGTTTGAGAAATTATAAAGCTAAGAGGTAGCATGAGAAGTTATCATGGTTTTGTGATCGGATATGGAATGATTGTGAGAAAGTATAGAATTAGACTGTGGAAAGATTTAGACTTTAGAGGGATCATAAGAAACCTTGCTTGAAAAGACTAAATCCTAATGAATAATGTGATTTCCTGAGGAATGGAATTTCCTGTTAGTGTTGTGAGTTGATAATTTAAGTTGAATTTCGGGGCGAAATTCCTTTAAGGGGGTGAGACTGTGATAACTGGTAATATTTCCAGGGTTAAGTATTATAAAATATTATAGTTTTGTATTTTGAAGTCTTTTGATCTTGTCAGTTTTCCTGATGAAAGCTAAAAAGTTAACTTCTGTTGACTATTTTTGCGTAAAAGCAGTTTCGGTTTAACCAGGAGTTTGATGGAGTTTTGAGTTCGTAAATGAATCACTTTTGATTTGTTTTTCTGTTTTAGAGTGGTTTTGAGGTTTTAAGTGCTTTCCGGGAAGTTTTCCCGCGTTTAGAGAAAAATCGTCACGCAGCGCGTACCGGCACGACAGTTTATTTAAGTGCAGAGATTAATAAAGTTGGGAATGTGTTAATGGGTTTATTTATTTAGAAAATTCATATTAATAAAATAACGTTGATTTAAATCGTAAATCGTGAGTGTGAGATTTGAAAGTTATCAAAAAAACGGCTATTTTCGTGAAATTCGGTAAAAGACTGTAACAGTCGTAAAAAGGTAAAATTTTGGGTGAATATAAGTTGTCAAGCCATTTTTTGTGATTTGAAGTATTTTTGAATGGATGAGCGAGGTTCGGTTGAGTTTTGTTAAAAATTCATGTTTTCGGTCTGGAGTCGGCCGATAACGGCTCAAAATGGATTTTTGTAGCAATTTAATGTGATAGGTGTCGTATGAATAACCTAGGTTTATGGAAATATGATTTTAAACACAAGTGAAATGATAACTAAGTTTGGTTGATGTTTTAAATAGATGAAAGTTGAGTTTTTAAGTGATCCCGACACCAAAAGGAAGACCCGAGGCCTCCAAGGATGCTTGGATGCCTAAAAGAGATAAGATGGGACAAGAAGGCTAAAATCTTGCTAGTATGTTCCCTTGGTACACATATATTCCTCCACCTTAACAAATTTTTCATCATTCTCTTATTTTCAAAATAACAAACAAAATTATATCTCTCCCTCTCTCTCTACATTCGGACGAGCCACAAGGAAGACAAGAAACAAAGATTTTGAATATTTTCTCAAGAACACGGTTAAGAATATACTATTGGGTTGATAGCTAGTAGTTTTTGGTTTTATTCGCGCGTCACAACCGAACCAAACTCGTCAAACAAGTAAGTTTTTCAAAATCTTTGATTTAAAGTTGTACTTTTGTGATTATGGTGATGTGTAGACGCTAGTTATACAAGTTGATCGCCAAAAAGGTCGAAACTTGGAAGCGAAAATGTAAAAATGGGTGTTTGTTCGACGGCTAAAAAGGGAAAGAAAGAAAGGATTTTTGAGTCTAAATAAAATGGTTGTTGTGGTAATTTTTTATTTAAAAAAAATACTATAAGGGCTTATTTGGAGGTTTTGCTTATTCAATAAGCTAAGTTATAGCTTATTTGTGCTTTGTAACTTGCGGTGTGGATGGTTTCGGTGTGGGCTCAGCCCAACCGAAGGGTGTGTTTGGTTTGTTTCGGCCTAATGAGGGGTGCGTTTGGTTGCGTTAGTCTGACACCAAGGAGGGCTCGGCCAGCTTGGGCTGGGTATTTGGACTTGGTTTTTGGGTTTGAGTTTATAGCTCATTTGTTATTTCGGCTTATAGCTTGTTTGTTATTTCGGCTTATATGTTAAGCTTATAGCTTATTTGGTTTTCAACTTATATGTTAAGCTTATAACTTATTTGGTTATCGAGTTATATAAAAAGCTTATGACTAATTTTTGGTTTGGCTTAATGGGCTTAAGGCACATTGGATTTTGGGTTTATATTTTGAGTGGCTTATTGGTTTTTTCGGCTTATATAAAAAGCTTATGGCTTAATTAGTTTTGACTATATAATATTTATTAGAAGATTATGGTTATTGTTTCTCGGTTTTATAGGTCACGAAATTGTTGGTTTTGAATTATGTTTGGTTCTGGCATATGGGCTTAAAGGCACATTGGGTTTGATTTGTATTTTGGGATTGTATAAAAAGAAAGTATGAAATGTGTTTCGTTATGGGCTAAGTATTTAAAGGCCATAATGGGCCATTATGATCCCAATAACAAGTAAATGAGTTTGTGGACTTTATAAATGGACTAAAGGACTTGTGTTGGATTAAAAGGGATTTTGTTGTACTTGTCGAATGTAAAGGGATTATTTTGCTATAGTTTAATAAATCCTTTGTGTTGACGAAAAAAAAGGTCGGGTTGTGAGAAAGTGATTTGGATTGAGGTTTAATACCTTGGACTAAAGTCATAAAAAACGTACGGTTCATGCAGGGGATTTTCGGAAAGAATTTTTATACTTAGATACTTCTGCTAAAAAAGGGAAAATTTTCCAAGTTTTAATAATAAAATAGTTATTTTACTTGAAATTTAATACCAAGTTGATAAGATGTAATTTCTCGAAACCTTTTCTTTTTTATATTACTATTTATAATCGTTGTGTCAATTTTATTTGAGGAACTAAAGGATAAGTTTTATAGGAGATTAAGTGTCGAAACGAAAACCATTGGACGTATTTGATGACGAGACGTTTGTACCCCGTTAGAACTGTTAATAAGACGAAATAGTAATAAAATATTTATCATTTTATTTGAAGAATTTTGTATATATATATATATATATATATATATATATATATATATATATATATATATATATATATATATATATCGTATCGATTACGGAAATGTGGATTATTTATCTTCAGCTTTTGAGCTCTTGCTCATTTCTTTTCGTCAGTTTTTCGCAGAGTATTTTGGTCGATTGTGTTGTTCAAACGGATTGTAGCTAGTTACTTCTCTTTATGTTAGTCTAAGAATAGTAAATGGAGGCAATTCTTATTAGGGTGTTTCTCTTATAGGTCTATTCATAATGCTTTATCTTTCAAGGATAGTAAAAAGTTTCGTTTAAACTTAGTTTTTCTATTAGTAGGTTTTTGTTAGTCTAGTTGTCCAAGGTGAAGGGTTTGAGTTGTATTGTTTTAGTGATGTCGCCACTTTGCCCAAGTGTTTTTGATCGTTTTCGCGTAATTACCACACAACCATAATATGAAGTAAAAGTTTTGATAACGAGATAAAGTCTTAGTAATAAGACGACGATTTTTGTGATGAGTTAACGGTATGAGATAACGGTGTTTGGGTATTGATTATGGGAAAAATTTCTATTAATTGGATTTAGGGATTGAAAATGAGGATTTTGCGTGAGTTAAGTCGATACACTTGGAGTCAATACTGATCAATTTTGTTAATGTATTGATATAATGAGTATATATTAGGTGGTTGCCGGGTACATTGTGCGCTTGCGTAGAGATTGATTGTGTTCTGTCTTATTTGAGATTGTGCAGTTGCTTTTGATTGCTGATTGAGGTGAGTTCTCGTAGCCCTACTTTTTACTGATTTTTCCGTTGGGGGAAAATGATAATCAAATGTGTTTTGAAAAAATGTTTTGAATTGATCTGTGCAAAATGTGGTTTTGTTTTTGGGTTAAGTTAGTGCTTTATGCTGCTATTGAATATTTGTATCTGATATGATTGTTTGGATCGGAGGGGTACGCCTATCCCATTATTTTCATGATTGTTTGGATCGGATGGGTACGCCTACCTATTATTTGTGTGGTTATTAGAGCGGATGGGTACGTGATTCGTAGAAAAACAACACACGTAATTATAAAATATATAATATGATGGAAAATTACCAAATTACCCTTGAGGACAAAGGTAAAAAGGAAAATCTTCACAAATATATATATATAATATAATACATATATTATTCGGGAAGTATGATTCCCGGGTCGTTATTCCCCAACGATTTGTGAAATTGAAACCACGTTTGTTGTTCGGACAATGATTTGGATGGAACAAGGTTGATTTGATTATCTATTCTACAATTTAAAAATAAGCAACATGATAAACAATTAAGCACAGAAATCTAAATAAACGGAAATCAAACTTTAACTAAAAACGCAAAACGGGAACCCTAAACGGCAGTTAAAAACCCTAAATTTCTAAAATTAAACCTAAATTGAAAATTTCTTTTTAAATAGACTCTAATTGACTAAAAAGTAAGTTTAAAGAAAACTAGATAACAAAAAAAAATACGGACGTAAAAATGAGCTTAAAAAAACACGAAAAAAAATATAAACGGGAACGAATCCCGTTCTTTAAAAAATGAAATTTTGCAAATTAAACCCTACGAAAGCAAAACTAAATGCCTAGAAACTTTATGATTAAAAGAATGTTTCTTCTAAAAAAAGAATTACATTTTTTTGATTATTTTTCTATTTTTTATGATTTTTTAAAGTTTTTCAACAAAAATAAATGTTTAAAAAAATTTAAACTAATTTATAAAAATTCTAAATAAAATACATGCTGGTAGGCCTTTTAGGTGCGTAAGTGACATATGGTTATGGATTAGCGGTGATGCTAAGGTTGTTTGCATATATTCACTGTCATATAGCACTATTGTTGTAACACCCCCAAAAATATATCGCAGCGAAAATGTGTCCGGGGGCGTTATTTCATAATACAACAGCACAAGATACAAGAGAACGACCTCTAAATGTGTCGTTTAAAAAATAATCTCGTTGATTTTCTTGAAATTGATGTAACATTTGTCCCATAATAGCATCACCATAAAAAGCTTGAAAGCAACACAACGAGATTTGATCATTTGTATGTAAGTAGTAATCTGTAAATGAAATCTTGTCAAATTTAGACTCCAGTGCACATCAAGTAAGCCAAGCATCTAATTCACCTCGATGTTGTAGAAAGATTGGCAGAAATGCACACATAGCACAACACAAACGGAAACCGAAACGGCTCGACCAAGAAGTTGCGGTTTATCTTAACGGCTAAGATCCACTAGCCTAGGATAATGTATTTGAGTTTCCCGATGAATTGTTACGTCATATATTCCGTATATATTACATATGAAAAAATTGAACAAGTATATAATTCATATCATGAATTATATAACAAAGGCAAACAACCGAAAGAATAATTCAAAATGTATATAATACACGGCATGTGTTATATATAGGGAAAGTATTATATAAGAGACGTGAGAAAAATAATTAAAACAACAGATTTCGACACATGTTCGAAAGATCACCAACTTAATTAATAACAGTTCTTGTATAAAAGTAAACACACGTTTTAAAGCTTTTACTTTTTTTATTAATCGGGAATTATAAAATAATATTTTATAATTTAGTATTTCGTTTCCTCGACGGGTCTTAGTTAAATTAGTTGTCTCATTTACAAAAGTGTAGTTTTCGTTTATTTACCGGGTTATTGTATAATTTACAATTTAATAATCTTAAAACTATATAAATTAATCCTTTTTATCGGGTTTCCAAGATAATAAAAGTTTTACACGAAACATACTAAGTATAGAGATTTATAGAAATTTCGGCATGGTCTATTCGTTTGTAAGACGTTTCCCATTTTTACAAAACTCAATGCTTTTTCTACCTTAATCAATCCGTGTTGCAAATACCCGTGTTTCAATATATATCGAACTAAACAAAATAATAAATAGCACATTTATTTAACCATTAAACCACCATTAGATCCGGTTTTATATTTATAAAATCTTACGATATATTTATTAGTCTATTTATATAAACCAAACGCACCCTTGCTGTAATACAGCGAACCAAACACGCCTCTTTGGTGTTTTCTGCTAACCCAAACGCACCCTATTTCGTGAATCTGTTAAACAAAACATACCCTTTGTGCTGTTTCATACACCAAACGCACCCTATGGCGGTGACTGTTAAAACAAACGCACCCTTTGGTGCTTCTGTCAAACCCAACGCACCCTTTGGTGTTACCAAAACCTAACGCACCCTAAGGCTCTAAAACTAAACGCCCCTGTTGGTAAACCTAGATCCAAATGCATCCTTGGTGCTATTTTAAAACCAAGTGCATCCTATGGCGGTGACTATTAAAACAAACGCACCCTTTGGTGCTTTCGTCAAACCCAACGTACCTTTGGTGCTGTTAATAACAACCAGTCGCACCCTTTGGTGCTACCAAAACCCAACGCACCCTAAGGCTCTAAAACCAAACGCACCCCTGTTGGGTCGTTTTTAGACCAAACGCACCCTGTGTGGTTCGTGACAGCCACCCAAACGCGCCCTTGTGGGTCGTATCTTCAACCCAACGCACCCTTGGTGCTTAATAAAACCATACGTACCCCTTTCTGGTACTTTGAAGATGGCGATGGTGAGGAGAGTGTGATGGGGTGGTGACAAGGGTGATGGTGTGGCGTGGATGGTGATGATGTTGTTGGTGGGGAGGCCGCGGCGGTGGTGTGGCAGCGGCTGAGGTGGAGGTGGTGACGATGGCGTGATATGGTGGTGAAAGTGGTGTCGTGAAGATGGAGACGAAGGTGGTGGTGTGGTGGGGTGTGCGTTGGTGTGTCGGCTGTAGATGGTGGCCGATGGCGGCGGTTGGCCGGAGTCTCGCAGGAGCGGCGCCGGATATTTTTAGAGAGGGGGAAGAGTGTGGCTAGGGTTTGTATATAATGAATGAAACCCTAATTGTATCTTATATATACTTGAAACTTCAAAAAAATGTGACAAGTCTAGAATAGTTGAGGGTTAATTGTTGTAAATATTACCACGGGGACCAAATGTGTAATTTTTGTTAAATATCGTTTCGGGACTCGTTTGGGCTAGTTAACGGATGATTCAAAACACCAAACTTGCGCCATTGCGTTCCAAATGATTTTTCCATGAAATATGAGTATCTACATGACTAGTTTTCATAAACGTTTTATAAAATTTATTTAAAATGTTTATTATTTATTTGATGGTCATTGGATGTCTCAAGTAAGCTTTGTTCGTAAAAATACAACTTTGACTCGAACATTTGCGTTTTTAATAAACGTTTCTGAATAATATGAAAAATAATTTATTAAATATTTTTATTTAATAAAAAGTGATAATTAAATATAATTTAATTATTTTTGTGTCGGTACGCGCTGTGTGCGGTGTTTAAAACTTTGCGAGACTATTTTTGTCATTTTCTGCTTGGTTTCGTGTCTCGGGTAAAACTGAAAAGTTGTCTGGAATGTCGTTTTACATCAAATTGCTTTAGAGTCCGCGTCGTGAAAACGTGATTTATATGGTCGTTTTTGATAAGTCAACTTATGAATAACATATATTTTCTCGTTTTCAAGTCAAATAAGTTAAAAATAAATTTGCACATGAGAGATATGTAATAATAAATTTAATTTATTATTTAAATATGTTCTGAAAAATTACCGGTCACGCGGTAATTGTTTTTATGTGAAAATTAAAAGATCAAAAGTCAAAAAGTCAAGTCGGACCCGAAAATCAAAAGGTAAAATAGTCATTTAAAATTTCAAAAATTGTCGGTTGTTACAATTGTCCACTATTGAAATATTGGCACATCTTTTGGGTTTAAGGTCAAACCTACGAGCTCACCAACATTATTTTTTATATTTTCGAGTATCATTTTCAGGTGTGTTAAATCAAAATGTATGTGATTGGTATTGGAAGAGAAAAGATGTAACCCAAGGGAGGGTTGAGTCAAGATGGTTATGATAATTGTATTTTGTCAAGTTTTTAACTTGTAAAACGTATGTAAACTCAAGTTTCATGATTGTAAATTGTAAAGTGTATGATCTTGTATCTTGTGGGATGAATGGTATCGTCGCATCCCGTGTTTCCGCCACTAACGGGGTGTGACATCATGACACCGAAACTAGAAAAAGTTATGTATGCCAATCAATTTCAGGCAATCAAAGTACCCTAGGGAGTGCAAAAAGTAAGACACCCGCAATCCGACATGGTATACATATGTTAGTTCGGTCCTCCAAAACTAGTAAGCGCTACTTACCCGAACATTGTTGGCACCAATCCAGGACGGGGATGTCAATCCCAATATATCTATTTATAACACTCACGCTTACACAAATTAATTAACGGTTCATGATAATTCGGGCATATTGGATTATCGCTACTTAGGCTAATCCATAATCATTTGAAAGAAAGTAAAGTATTTGCATCCATAAGTGAAAACAAGCAATGTATCGCACCCCGAGATTTGTAAAATAGTGATAAACAAGTTAAAGTGGACTATAAACACTAAAGAGATGGAATTGATTTGGGAAAAATCAATAAGGAAAGTCGTCACAAAAGACCGATATGCAACCTATTTAATTATAGGTCGATTTAGAATAATGCAATCGAAATAAATTAAAACGATGTATTATATATCGTTATATCACCACCTAATAGTTTTAGTTTCAGTTTATTAGTCAAAATAATGTTTACGTTAAGTTCATCCTTTAATTTCTAAGTATATACTTTTGTAATATATTCTAATAGCCAGAAAATTAATTATAGGCTAGCTCGCTTGATTTACTATTTTTATTATTTTTACAACGTCAACTTATTTATATGTATCTAGTTTATAAAATAATATTTATAAAGTTTATAACGCATATAAATATTATATAAGTGATGCTATATTATTTTCTAAGGTTTTATAGTCCAAACGGATCCGAAAACACTCGTAAACACTATTATAAGTTTCTAACAGCATTGACACTTATTAAAAATGTGCGCAGGAAATTTGTGGAAATTTTCAGAAAAATAGTCCAAGTTTGATGAAGTATAAGTCCTCTGTTTTACACCTTCGAGCTTCAAGAAAATGCGCTTATTTTACCGAAAAATTATTCCGAGCAAGTTTGCTTTTATACCCGAAAGCTGTTTTGGACCCGAAAGGGGTCGAAACTGCAATTTAAAATCTACTCATATTATTCACAGTTTTTACAAAAGCTGTCAATTTTATGTCTCAAAAAACTTCAAATGATCATATCTTCTTCGTTTTAAGTCCGTTTTTCGAGTTCTTTATATCCTCGGCTTCATAATTAAGTGTACTAACATATTTTTAATATTTTAACTTGTCAAAATATTTCTAAACCTACTGTTAAAACTGGCTATTTTAGGGGTATTAATATACCTTCAAAATCTATAAATTTAACCTCATTTTCACACAACAAAACCTTCTAACCTATCCACTTCATCCACTTTCAAAATCAACAACATCCAAACTAATTTAATCTCATCAAACACTTCACAACATAATGAATAAAAACTCCAAGAACATGAAATTAAATACAAAACTAATTAAGCTAGTTTTTAAGCTACTAATTTAATAACAAGTTTAATAATCTAACAAGTAACTTATGATATGTAAAAATAATTAATTTTCAAGTGTAGAAGCATGTATATAATTTATTTACACTATTTGCAAGTATGTATATATTTATGTATTGTTCTTGTTTTCTTGTAGACCTTTTATAAAAAGAACCTAATTGGTGATATAACAATATACACAAGATAGTTTTTAGCAAAATATTGTAAATGAAAGTATGAAAAGTATATAAACCTTAGTGAAGATAAATGGAAAGAGTGACTAACTTAGCACCTAAATCAAACCCCAAAACTTGTTTGATTATCCATAAAACCTTAAACCTTCCTTGGAAAACACTTGTAAAAATAATAAACAATCTTTCTTTTTGATGTTGTAAGTGTGACGTGGGTTTTCAGTTAGGAGAGAAAGAGAACGAGTTGCTTTATCTTTTTGTTGAAATGAGAAGTAAAGTGAGAAGTGTTGCTTATATAAGAAAGATTTAACTAGTTTAGAAAATATCTAGGAAGCAAGAATGACAAGTTGTTAGTGATTGACATGGTTCATGGTAAGGGTGTCATGGGATTGGTGTAAGAAAAGCATGAAAGGATAGCTTGTGTAAGTAGTTGTGTAAGAAGGTTGAAAAAAATAAGTCACTAGTTGGTAAATTTGTACATAATCTATTTTGGTATTATTTTGTGTATGTTACTAAAGAGGGCCGGTTGGGTTATGTATTAGGGGGAGGGAAATAATAAATTTTGAAAATGTATAAGTATTGTGGGTATTGGTAAAGGTGATATGGCTTACATGCATGCATGAAAGTTCATAATGCAAAACGTAAGCGTTTTACGTAAAGTATAAAAATAAAATATGAAAAGTTATAAATTATCTTCGTAATAATTATATAACACATAATTAACTTAACTTATATTTGTTTAATACCGGTTTACGTTAAATGTTGATTTTCAGTTTACGCGATTTAACTTAACGGTTGTAATTAAAAGTAAACACGTAAAGGTTCAAAGTAAACAGTTTTGAGTTTATTGACGTAAAAATGAACCTGAAAAGAGCAGAAAAATCCATGAAAATTGTAGTCTTGAATGTATGAAGGACCCAAAGCAATGAATTACACACCCTCAGCAAGTTAGGCACACTGAGAAATACAATGCTTAAAAGTGTCAACATATAAGTTTGCGAGTTCAGAGTTTCAGTAAGTAAAAAAGATGGACCGCCAGGTTGAAATAAGTATTGCGTGTTATAACAATATCCTAGAGAAGTAATATACTAGTGCTCAAAAGCCCATGACAATCGAGGCTAACGACAGTATAAGTATGCCAATCAATTTCAGGCAATCAAAGTACCTTAGGGAGTGTCCAAAGTGAGACACCCACAATCCGACATGGTATACGCCCGTTGGCCTTGTTGGCACCAATCCTGGATGGGGATGTCAATCTCAATAGATCTATTTATAACACTCGCGCTTACACAAAGTAATTAACGGTTCATGATAATTCAGGCATAGTGGATTATCGCTACTTAGGCTAATCCGTAATCATTTGAAAGAAAGTAAAGTATTTGCGTCCATAAGTGAAAACAAGCAATGTATCTCACCCCGAGATTTGTAAAATAGTGATAAACAAGTTAAAGTGGGACTATAAACTCACCTCAAGAGATGGAATTGATTTTGGAAAAATCAATAAGGAAAGTCGTCACAAAAGACCGGTATGCAACCTATTTAATTATATGTCGATTTAGAATAATGCAATCGAAATAAATTAAAACGATGTATTATATATCGTTATATCACCACCTAATAGTTTTAGTTTCAGTTTATTAGTCAAAATAATGTTTACGTTAAGTTCATCATTTAATTTCTAAGTATATACTTTCGTAATATATTCTAATAGCCAGAAAATTAATTATAGTCTAGCTCGCTTGATTTACTATTTTTATTATTTTTACAACGTCAACTTATTTATAGTGTATCTAGTTTATAAAATAATATTTATTAAGTTTATAACGCGTATAAATATTATATAAGTGATGCTATATTATTTCATAAGGTTTTTATAGTCTAAACGGACCCGAAAACACTCGTAAACACTATTATAAGTTTCTAACAGCTTTGACACTTATTAAAAATGTGCGCAGGAAATTTATGGAAATTTTCAGAAAAATAGTCCAAGTTTGATGAAGTATAAGTCCTCCGTTTTACACCTTCGAGCTTCAAGAAAATGCGCTTATTTTACCGAAAAATTATTCCGAGCAAGTTTGCTTTTATACCCGAAAGCTGATTTGGACCCGAAAGGGGTCGAAACCGCAATTTAAAATCTACTCAGATTATACACAGTTTTTACAAAAGCTGTCAATTTTATATGTCTCAGAAAACTTCAAATGATCATATCTTCTTCGTTTTAAGTCCGTTATCGAGTTCTTTATATCCTCGGCTTCATAATTAAGTGTACTAACATATTTTTAATATTTTAACTTGTCAAAATATTTCTAAACCTATTGTTAAAACCGGCTGTTTTAGGGGTATTAATATACCTTCAAAAACTATAAATTTAACCTCATTTTCACACAACAAAACCTTCTAACCTATCCACTTCATCCACTTTCAAAATCAACAACATCCAAACTAATCTAATCTCATCCAACACTTCACAACATAATGAATAAAAACTCCAAGAACATGAAATTAAATACAAAACTAATTAAGCTAGTTTTTAAGCTACTAATTTAATAACAAGTTTAATAATCTAACAAGTAACTTATGATATGTAAAAATAAATATTTTCAAGTGTAGAAGCATGTATATAATTTATTTACACACTCTTATGCAAATATGTATAAATATGTATTGTTCTTGTTCTCTTGTAAACCTTTTATAAAAACAAACCTAATTGGTGATTTAACAATAATACACCAGATGGTTTTTTTAGCAATCTTTGTAAATGAAAGAATGAAAAGTAATATAAACCTTAAGTGAATTAAATGGAAGAGAGACGTAACTTTAGCACCTAAATCAAACCCCAAAACTTGTTTGATTATCCATAAAACCTTAAACCTTCCTTGGAAAACACTTGTAAAAATAATAAACAATCTTCTTTCTGATGTTGTAAGTGTGACGTGGGTTTTGAGTTAGGAGAGAAAGAGAATGAGTTGCTTTATCTTTCTGTTGAAATGAGAAGTAAAGTGAGAAGTGTTGCTTATATAGGAAAGATTTAACTAGTTTAGAATATATCTAGGAAGCAAGAATGACAAGTTGTTAGTGATTGGCATGGTTCATGGTAAGGGTGTCATGGGATTGGAGTAATAAAAGCATGAGGATAGCTTGTGTAAGTAGTTGAGTAAGAAGGTTGAAAAAAATAAAGTCACTAGTTGGTAAAATACTGTAGCATAATCCATTTTTGGATTTTGGTATTATATTGTGTATGTTACTAAAGGGGGCATGTTAGGTTATGTATTAGGCGAGGGAAATAATAAATTTTGATAATGTATAAGTATTGTAGGTATAAGTAAAGGTGGTATGGTTTACATGCATGCATGAAAGTTCATAATGCAAAACGTAAGCGTGTTACGTAAAGCTTGAAAAATAAAATATGAAAAGTTATAAATTATCTTCGTAATAATTATATAATAGATAATTGACGTAAATTATATTTGTTTAATGTCGGTTTACGTTAAATGTTGATTTTCAGTCTACGCGATTTAACTTAATGGTTATAATAAAAAGTAAACTCGTAAAGGTTGAAAGTAAATAGTTTTGAGTTTATTAACGTAAAATGACCTAAAAATAGGGATTGTCACAACTTTGTAACTTCTATGGGTGACAACTCTAATTCTGAGGGTAATGTTCCTACTTCTTCCGGTCTAATACACATCATATAATTTGCCTTAAATAGAGTCAAGTGGCAGCCTTCATGTAAGAAAGATCTAGTAGGTATGTGAAAATGCATGCTAAATTCAATAACTATGTGGTTGGTAGTAGTAGAAAATACGGGTTAGAAAAATATGTTACTTATTCTAATCTAAATGATTCTAATCTTTGTATTTCTGCTACTCTGAATAAATCTTTTAAGAATAATACTTACTATAAGGCTGTTAAGAATCCTAATTGGATTAAAGCCATGAACCAAGAAATTAAGGCTTTAATTAGGAATAACACTTGGACTATTTGTGATCTTCCTAAAGGAAGAAAACCTGTTAGGTCTAAATGGTTGTTTATTATTAAGTATAAATCAACAAGTGAGATTAAGAGATATAAAGCCAGGATGGTTGCCAAGAGCTTCAATCAGAGGGAGGGATTTGATTATCTTGAAACTTTTAGTCCTGTTGTTAAAATGTCAGTTGTAAGATGCATGCTTAATGTTGCTATGTGTAATAACTGTGTCTTTTTTAACTTGACATTAACAATGCCTTCTTGTATGGTGATCTTTCTAAGGATGTTTATATGACCCTTTCTCCTGGTTTTGATAATGGTAAATAAAAAGTTTATAAGTTGAATAAGTCCTTGTATAGGATTAAGCAAGCCCCTAGGCAATGAAATGCTAAATTAACTAAAGACCTTGTTGATAATGGTTTTGTTCAGTCTAAATTTGGCTATTCATTGTTTACTAAGAAGTATGATGTTGTGTTTATTGCTCTGCTTGTTTATGTTGATGATATTGTTATCATTGGAAATAACTTGTCTGAAACTAAGAAGTTTAAGCTATTTCTTAAGTCTAAATTTCAAATTAAGGACTTGGGAAAGTTAAAATACTTTCTTGGAATTGAAGTTTTAGATAATAAAGATGGTATTTGTCTAAGTCAAAGAAAGTATTGCCTTGAACTTTTACATAAATATGGTCTGTTAGCTGCCAAACATGTTGACACTCCTTTGCCTGAAAATACGACTCTAAATCATGTTGAATCTGATGATGATCATTTGCTTAATAATGTTAGAAATTATCAAAGGCTTGTGGGTAAATTGATATATCTTACCAATACTAGGCCTGACATTTCATATGTTGTGCATTGCTTAAGTCAATTTATGCATTCTCCTTTTGAATCTCATTTGGAGGCCGCCTTAAAAGTCTTAAGATATCTTAAAGGCTCTCCAGGCAGAGGATTCTAAATAAGTAAATATGGTAATCTAAAGTTAAGAGCTTATGCTGATTCTGATTAGGCTAGATGCCCTGCTATAAAAAAATCTGTTTTTGGGTATTGTGTGTTTCTAGGTGATTCTTTGGTAACCTAGAAAAGTAAAAAGCAATCTACTCTTTCCAGGTCATCTGCTGAGGCAGAATATAGAAGCATGGCTTCAGCAACTTGTGAGGTTATCAGGTTGTCAAATTTGTTGGGTGATATGGGTGTTAAAGATTTGTTGCCTGTTGTTATGTATTGTGACAACAGTTCTGCTTTGTAGATTGTAGCAAATCCTGTATTCCATGAGAAATATAAACATTTTGAGATAGATGTTCATTTAGTAAGGGAAAAAATGGCAAGTGGTGTTATAAGAACTGAGAAAATTCATACTACTCAGCAAATTGCTGATATTCTTACAAAAGCTCTGGATAATGAGCAACATTCTGTTCTGTGCGAAAAACTTGGGTTATTGGACATGTTTCAAGTTGAAAAACTTGAAGAGGGGGGGGGGGGGGTGTTAAATATATCAAGTTTTTCTGTTTTAAAGGTTCAGGGGCTAGTTTTGCCATTTCCTTATTCTTTCTAACACTAACCAAAGTGTTTACTTGTGTTTGTCTTTTCTTTGTATTTACAGGGACTGAATGTGTCAAGAGGTGATTCCTATTTTTTGGCTATTTAAAGAGAAGATTTGGTGCTAGGGTTTCTCAAATCTGTTTTTCATCTTCTTTAATATCTCTCTCTCACTTAAACCGATCTCTATATTTTTGTGTTATTCTTGATCAACTGTTTTGATCATTAGTCTTGTTTCATTCATTGTATTGATAATCACTTGTTGTGATTACTAGTTTCCTTTCTTGTATTGTAAAACTCTCTCTATATAGTAAACCAAAGAGTGGTTGGTTGGGTTTGCTGATACTTTTGTATTTTACTACACCGCCCATGCTCAAGGGTGCATGCATTTCTCTACATGAGAAAAGTTCTATGTAGAACACTATCTAATCAAAGAACAATCCACTTCATCTCAACCATCCATTTTATTTCCATCTAATAGTTTAGATTAATTTTTATTTTTATTTAATTAAAAAACCCACTTTCATCCTATTTTTTTAAAATTAAATATCTCACAAACCGTTAATCGTTACGCAAAACGAAACATACCATCGCGACGAGAATTAAATCATCTTTCTATAGAGGGTTCACTTCTATAGTAACATTCGAAGAACTTTTTTTTTCGATTATTTTTTTTATTCCACTGTCTTGAAAAAATCACATGTGATTTTTTCAACGTGAGTGAAAAACAAATTTCGGATAAAAAAGTTTGTCGAAAGAATATGAAAGTGGCACTCTATATAAAGATAAAAAAAATACTCGTCGCGATAACTTTCCGAAACGAACTTTTTTTCCGATTTTTTTTCAATCACGTATGAAAAAATCGCATGTGATTTGTGATACAAATCACATGTGATTTCATTAAATCACGTGTGATTTTTTCAGACGTTACTGAAAAAAAAAATCGAAAAAAAAGTCGTCGAAAGTATATAGAAGTGCCCCTTTATAAAAAGATAAAAAAAATACTCGTCGCGATACTTTCGACGATCTTTTTTTCCCCCCGCATTTTTTTTTTTCCAATCACGTCTGAAAAAATCACATGTGATTTGTATCACAATCACATGTGATTTCTTAAAATCACATGTGATTTTGTCAGACGTGATTAAAAAAAAACGTGATTAAAAAAAATAATTTAAGTTCGTCAAAAGTATATAAAAGTGTCCCTCTATAGAAAGATAAAAAAATACTCGTCGCGATGGTGTATTTTTGGTCGTTTAACGATTTATCGTTTGCTAGATATTTGAGTTTTAAGAAAAAGGTGGAAAGTGGGTTTTTTTATTATGATGAAAAAATGAGTGGTTAGGATTCACCCATTTGTTCTTTAAGATGACCATGTTCTTTATGGATCTCACCTCTATACTACATATAAAGCAAATTAGTATCTCTCTTTTCATTCAATGCAAAAAATTAAGTAACACAAGGATTGATGCACATTGTACAATCTATAACGCAAACAACAAAGAGTTGAAATTCAATTAAACAAACATTCATGCAATATATACGATTAACCAATTCACAACACATACTTATTGACTGATCAACACATTTAATGTTATTCTTAAAACACCTATTACTAATTAATGTAAATTTTAAAACACTCCTAAAATAAAAAGTACATGTTATTATACACATTATACAAACTAATAAAACACACAAAGCTTTATACAATTTATATGCTAATACATATAGTTTTGAAAGCCGGACTGGGCTAACGGGTTCAACCGAGAACAAGAGTGGTCACCAGTTCGGCTAGCAAATAAAAGCCATCTGAAAACGAACCAGAGAGAACCGATTAGAAACTATAAAAATAGGTGAACCGGACATGATCAAGGTTATTGACTGGTCAACACATTTAATGTTATTGACTGGTCAACACATTTAATGTTATTCTTAAAACACCTATTACTAATTAATGTAATTTTTAAAACACTCCTAAAATAAAAAGTACATGTATATGTTATTATACACATTATACAACCTAATAAAACACACAAAATTTTATATAATTTATATGTTAATACATATAGTTTTGAAAGCCGGACTGGGCTAACGGGTTCAACCGAGAACAAGAGTGGTCACCGGTTCGGCTAGCAAATAAAAGCCATCTGAAAATGAACCGAAGAGAACCGGTTAGAAACTATAAAAATAGGTGAACCGGACCTGATCAAGCACTACAACAAAAATGGCCTAATGCAACCGTTCATATTCGATGCAAATCCGTTGCAAAAGGCTATTTGCAACATAAATGCAACAAATTCTGACTGTTGCAAAAAGGCTCCATGCAAATTTAGTTTGCAACCGAATTGCAACAGGCACAAAACTTTTTGCAACCGTCTTGCAACGAAAGATAATTCGTTAGAACTACATACTCTTTTTGCAACGAATACCTTTCCCACAATTTTGCAACAAATATTTTTTGCATCAACATATAATTTGCAACGGTTACATTTTGCTACGGGTTTTGCAATGGTAACTTTTGCAACCTTAACATTTTGCAACAACCAAAATTTTTGTCAATGAAGATACAAACCCGTTGCAAAAACATTCACAATTTTATTTAAAAATTGTATTATTTAGCCCTTTGACTCTCCCGTTTTATCCTATAATACACAAAAATTATAAAACAAAATATCTCTAAATACGTAAATCAAACCAAAAATAGTAATCATCAAAATATCCAAAATATCATAAACGTTGTCAAAAGCATTCGATCCGAGTAATTGTTACGAGTTACACGGTTAGAGATTGTATAAAAAAACTTTACCAAATGCAACATATTGTTTAATAAGGTGGGGGAATAGGAGGCTCTTTTGTATATTGTGCAAACATCTCGGCAATCTTT
>BQNB010024264.1:0-20134 GCA_026074375.1 Tanacetum coccineum
TATAAAAATTTTAGGTTAATATTTTTAGCTCTAGGATTATTTTTATAGTTTTTAATCATTTAAATCTTAAAAAATTCATAAAAAATAAAATATTAATCAGAAAAATATAAACATTTTTTTATAAAATTTTCTTTTTTCATATATTTTGTAGGAAAAATGTTAAAAGTTTCTTAGGTTCATTTTTTCAAAAATTCATTTTCTAAAGAACGAGATTTGTCCCCGTTTTTGTTTGACTCGTTTTTAGGTCAAACGACATCCGTTTTTAGTCTAGTTTTTTTTAAACTTCGTTATTTGTTATTTAGCATCTATTTTAGCTATTCAATTTGTTCTAGGGTTTAATTTGCAAAATTTAGGTTTTTAGCCTTCGTTTTTCGTGCCCGTTTTAAGTTTTAAGTTATATAGCTTTCATTTTTTGGTTTTATTTAATCGTTTTTGCATATCTAACTTGTAGAAATAGGACACCAATCATAATTTAGTCATATTTTAAAACACCGATCATCAATTCGTTATTCGATTTTCCATTCAAGCCTCGTTCGGACATAACAACCCGGGAATCATACTTCCAGCTACGTATATATATATTATTTTGGTGAACATTTGACCAATCCTTGGCTAAAGGTATTTGGTTGATTGTTTGCTTATATTATATATATATATTATTGACGAATCAGTAGTCATGAGTAAAAGCCAAACATAACTTTACAATTATCCATTTAGATTTTATGACTTTAACTAAAACCCAAGTACCCAGCCACAATTTATCCAATACATACAATCTGAGTGTTAATAGAGTCTCGCGAGCAGCAGCTACAAATGACTAGGGCATACATATTATTATTTATTTATCATCTATGCTCTTCATATTTTGTTTTACAGAAAGAATTAAAAAACTATATTAACTGGTAAGAGATACCATACAGTGGTTAAAACATGGAGATAAAAACTATAAACTAGACCAGGATGGTTGTAGAGAGACATGAATTGTAGCAGCCAAACACAATAAAATGTGGCAGCCAAACAAAGTAAAACTACAGCAACCACAAACTCACAGAATTATGCGCCGCATAATGGTAAATAAGTTTTCTAATAACAATTGGTTGTAAAAAGCTCACATAAAGTATATATCTATGGTCTATAAATACAACAACTAAAATACAGATAAAAACTAGAAACAAGCAAGTAAACTTGTTGCAATAGTAAAAATGTGTTTGGGATTGTTTCTTGAATATATAATGCATTCTTAAAATTATCCCATAACTTATTTGCTTAAGTAAGCTTTAATCTGAAACTATAATGATTTGATAAATAAAAAAAGAGAACTTACTAAATGACCTCTATAGACTGATTGAATCTTGGTGGCAGCCCATTTTTCCCTGCCACTAAATAAAGTACATATGCCGTCACTCGTAAGTCTGACAACAGCCACCGCAGCTTGTGCTCCAGCCACAGCTGCGTCTGCTGCAGCTACAGCGGTCTCCGCAACAGCAATTGCATGGTTATTTTGTTCTTTTTCCGATCGAGACATGCATGACCTCATCCGAGTGGAATCATTTCCACCGTCACCTTGGTGCGGATTTTCATAGATTTTCCAAAGCACATCTCCTCTTTGTTTTAGCATTACTGTTATCCATGTTTTCTTTATCTTTCTTCAATCCTAATTACCCCTAAACCACTTGGAAATTTCCCATATCTTCTTTCTTATCTAGCTCAAATAAGAAGCTATTACTATGATTGTGTTTTTTGATATATCTGTTCTAAAGGAGAGTGATATGGTTTTATAGCCATAAGGTTCTTCACTTGCAGTCATTAACCCCTGGACTCAAGCAATCAAACATTAATTGACAAAGGCAATCTATGCAAATCATTCCATATATCCCATGCATCAAAATAAAGAAAACTTAAATTAATATTATGGTAAGAATTTCTATACAAATGAAAAGTGAATATATTCTCAAAATATTTCGAAAAGTAGTTGTTGATTATAAATTAAGACATAATATCTATACACTCTAATAAAATGAAGTTTTGAACAAGTCATCTAAGCACGAAAATTAAATCTCGCCATTAATATTATTCCTAAATACCCTTTTAGTACTACACTTTTAATGCACAAAACTAATAAACATTTTCGGTTAAATATAATCAAAAACTTATTACAAATTCACCTCCTTAATTAAAGAAACTTTGATGGTAACTTAATGAGACCCGTGTAAAAATAAGGCGTGAATATGTTACATTTTGAAAAGGGGAAGTCAAATAAGAATTTTTGGTATTCATTGAATGTTATAATGTTGATCATTACACCCAAATATTGTATTTTTGTTAAATGTCAATTTCGGTTTCAATAATTATTTTTTAAATCATAATCATCTTCATAATCATGGAAAGTTGTAAAACCTTAAAACAAATATATAGTTGTTTCCATCTCATTCATTGTCATAGTTATATTGATTAAGCAAGATCTCGGTACAAAACATCAACAAAACACATAACACATAAATCACATCAGCAAATCACCACATATGGAAGATGACTCAAAATTACTTAAATCATATTATTAAAATAATCCAACGAAATCCAATATTCAAAAGTAAACATTCCTAATAAAATTCCAAAACAAGGTCAAAAAACCCTAAAGTCTTAATCTTAATAAGAGGCGAAATTAGGCATTGATTCGAATTCCACTACCACCCGTATCTTTTATCTCATTGTCCTTGGGTCCACTCCCACCCGTGGACTTTAGATTCGAATCTCTGTCGGATATGTCATAAATCACATTCTCACGGATTGCTTTTAACTTAAAAATTTCTTCTTCCTTCTTGGTTGGTTTGTATTCTGGGAATTTTCTTAGAAATTTGGTAATTGTACCATCTTTAGCAGTTACTGTTGTTTCAATCTTTAATATCTCTTCTCCCTTCACTAATTTTATGGTCAACCTCTCTTCAACTCTGCATGGGTACATGTCAATCGGTATACGGATCTTGCGACTACCCCACCTTACTCAAGCCCTCGTTCTGGGTTTATAGTATCCCCTACATCCTTTTGCAATGGCAACCCCCATGTGAGATTTCTTATGAAGGTGAGGAGGCATAGCTAATTTATCAAGAGATAAGGCATACTAAATCAGATAAAGGAAATCAAAATAGCTAAAAAAATTAACAACACTACGAAATAAAGTCATGTAATTAAGTGGGAAAACGCATACTAGTTATACTACTAAATGCTTAAGCCCTAACATGTATCTACGCTAAGGACTCCTAGGTTATAGTCTAGGCTTAACCACCCACTTCTCTATAACCAAAGGCTCTGATACCAATCTCTCACACCCCGCCTAGGCGGAAACATGAGGTGTAACATCATGGATATCATCACAACACAATGGTGTCAACAATAGAGAGAACTAAATGAAATAGATAACAAATGAGACATAAGGTGTCATGACAATATCTAACACAAGATAAAGGAGTCTTGCATTACGATAACAAAGTCATACCGCAAGAAAACATAATCCAAAAGTCTAAACATCCAACATACAATCAAATAGCAAACAATTCAAATGCCAAAAACATGAAAACTCTAGGAGATAGACTCCGCATGCAATGCCTACGGTCACACTAGCCACTCCTCCTAACTTCCTTATCCTCAAGAAGATTACCTGAAAATGATGCTTAAAACGTCAACATAATGTTGGTGAGAGTCATAGGTTTAAGACACGATAATCAAATCCAACTGTAAATTACTGTGATAATAAAGAAAACATTGCAGGACAATAAATGAACTATCATACATGCTAACATGCAAATCCAATCAATCACACAAATACCCAGCAAACGACCACAAGATGTCTCATAGCGTACCAAGGTCCCTGTGGTTACCCCCTTAGCCCAGACCATAGATACTCCCAAAGTAACCTTCCTGCTCGCTAAGCCATAGTACCATCCACTAAACAAGCCATGGATACCCGCAGGTGATCCCCCTGACTTAGTTCGCAAATCTCAATATCACATCACAAAACATGTAGCACACAACATAAAATAGTCACGTATAGTCCATGCATCTCTGACAACACATTATCACAGTAATAAAAACATTTCCAAATACTTTGCATCATTTTCACCCCAATAAATCATAAGAAAAGAGGGGCTATGAAACTCACCTGATGCACAAGCAACTTCCAAACAATATCAACACAAGCTACACAATACAACCACAAACGTGTTACACACGACCAAGCTAAAAGCTCAAGTCCATGTAGCACTCATATGATGGATGTCTAAGGGTTTGATTAATCATCATCGGTCACCCCGACACCATGCCCAACCTTAACCTCCTCATTAACATGTTACATTAGTTAACTACAATTTATTCAATAATGCAGAATTTTAGTGTGTCTTGACTAACTTAAAAACCTTACTTGATGACCTTTATAAATTATACCAAAAATCATCTATGTTCCTTTATGTGTTCTCTAACTACCATTTGATTCCCAAAATCTATTTACATGCATAAGTACTCCTAAGAAAATAAAACTTCAAAACAGTCCCAATTCGGACCTGCACGCGCACTAAAAAGTTTGGACTTATTAACCATAGTTAGACATAAAATTAGAAGCTATCATTATGGGGTTTCTTTATATACATATGGAACTTAAGTACTATAGAAGTGCTAAGCTTAATTCCACTTTTAAGTTAGGGTTCCACCCTCACAAACATGACATAATTCTGACCCGTGTTTACTGTTTTGACCACTTTTGTTGCAATGATTATTTGAATGACTCCCCGACCTTAAAAACCTTCATGGATGAATTTTCTAGAAAGCTGACTCTTTTGGCTTATTCATAGACTCAAGAAACATATCAATATACATTTTTATCATCTAGATATCAGTCGTTGAACACGACCCAAAATTTTGCTCAACCCTAAATCAAGTTTTAACGCAAATCTAACCTAACCAATTGCATGAACATGACCCTAATCAAGCCCTAATCGTTCTAGCATCATTAAATGTCATTAATATTATGTATTTTATGAAACCCTAGAATCCACCATCATAAGTGTTACATGCATGCATTATTTAAACTAGGATGAACACGCTTACCTTAATGATTAGCACCTAAACAACACTCTTGATTAACTCTTGGATCTAGCAATGAAAATCAATTCTTCTTAGGGTTTTGAGGGCTGAGTTCGATTGCACAAGGGGAGGGGAGGAAACGATTACGAGCTAGGTTTGTGGGATATAACTCTATGTGTCTACTTTTCCTTCTTCTAGTTTTGATTCTAGTTCGTGTTCCATTCCATGTCGTGACAACTTAAATACTTCACCCGAAGTACTTTAAGCACTTTTAATTTGCGAAGTGCAAATTAAAACGTCACTCCTCTTTGTAAAATTTCGTCAAAAACTAAGTCCGAACCCCTTTACTGAGGGCGGCCCCCATACATAGGCGACCCCCCAATATATTTGGGACCGCCAGACGTTATAGGACCGCCATCAGTTGAAACACTAAATCTGAACTCTTAGTCCCAAAAATTTTCCAAAACACAGAAAACAAACATCCACTTACTGCTGCAAGTGACGAACACGATCAAACCACCCAAAAAAACTCAAAATCACCTATTTTAACTATAATTGAAGTTCAACTCACACACCAATATAATCATTTACAAGAATCTTAGAGATCATCAATTGTAAGGGTCATTTCAACTATATTCTTTCATTTTGAGTCTAGGGTTCATGTATGAAACACTAAATATTGAATTTGGAGGATTTTTTTTATTTTTCTTTCAATTTTGTACAATTAAGACTACTGGGATACAATGTACAACTAATATGCTTCCCGTAGACATAGGATTTGCATATATTAGTGAGTTTAATGAAAAATTGATTTTGAACCAAAACTCCAATTTTATTTTCAAAATCACTCACTTTAGGAACATAATAAAATTGTTGTTATGCTATTGTTCAAATACACACCTTAATAATCGTTTTAAATCACATGATATAATGTTCTCATATATAAAAATTTCTAGATTAAGAATATATATGTATTTTTCGACTTGTTTGGATGAGCAAAATCAAATTAAGGAGCATTTGGGTAAACTCCTAGGACTTTATATGTAGGTAGAGTTAATCGTTACTTCACATTTGTTGCATATAGGCACATACTAGGCACGAACTTAAAACATCAATACAAGTATAAGCAAATTAAAATATGATTTTGTTTGTGTCATTTTAGGTACAATGCCTCGAGTTACGGACTTGATCATCAAAAGACAAGAAATTACATACCCCTCATTTCAAATGAATTTAATCAACCCTTACTAAACACAATGGCAAATCTTTAAAAATGATACTTTCATGAGGGAAGGGTTGTGAGTCAAAATTTCAAAAATATAAGTCATATTCGTGCCAAGTTCGAGTCAATCGGTTTTGATTGTTTGTTAAACATTAACGAACAAATTGTACCTTGTTTTGTTCTCAAGTTCAATAGTCAACTCACTTTTACCTATAATTCCGAAGGCCAGTTTTTCGTCAACTTTGTCATTCAAAACAAGTCATTCTCCCTCACTCTTAAGGAATTCGGTCAAATCCTAAAAATCCCATTTAAAGGTCAAGCCTCTCACACCGAAATGTGGTCACTTGACAACTTGTCAATAAATGTTCCGAGTAAAGGTTGTTATAAAACCAAGCCTCCCTCTCCAAGTGTCATTAAGTTTCTCATTCAAGTTCCTCTACAAGGTCAAGGGATGTACCAAAAATAGGTAAACTTGTTCGTAGGTAAAAATGAAAGTTTTAAATCCGAGAGATTCAAACCATAATATGAAACCTTGGGTTGATATTTATTCGTGAAAACGCATTTGTCTAGGTTGCGTCATTAAGGACATCATAACTCTCCATGGTGTGTCTTTGTCATATGCTTTATTGCATTGAAACCTCAACTCCTTACAATCTAGAATTCTTCATTCTCAAAAGAATGGAAAAGACTCAAAACAAACCAAAGGAACTTTTACCTTATGAAATGCTTTTGACTAGATTGTTCAACCAAGTTGTGTCCGTCTCTCCTGAGCTAGCATTTGATCTTTATCTATCACATGATCAAGCCATGCATCCGCTCGCTCCTCATTATCAGTGAAAGACACGAGCGGATCGATGCAAGAAAAGACCTCGTGAGTCAAATGCTAGCTCCTCTTCCACCACTCAAAGTCATCCTTCCTCATCTCTTCCACTTGCTCCCATAGTTGATGAAAATGATGATGAATCATTTCATTCCAACTCGTCCTCTTTACCTTCCTAAAATGTCTCTTCTTCATCTAATGTTATCCCTAGAGTCACTTTCCTCATGAAAGTCACAACTTAAGCACCTATCTGTCCAAAACCATAAATGTCTAAACTCAACAAAGAGAAGCTCACTAGGAAGGGTTAAGGTCAATTGGATAAGCCATCAAGAACATGATGAAGGGGAAACGCAAGTAAACATGTTTATCATGTTTTTGAAGACATTTATTTATATCTATATTTATTAAGAAGATTATAACTTCTTTAATCCTTCTATTAGGACATCCTTTCAAATTACTAAGATAATCTTTTCATATTTTATCATCTTAATATTGCTTTGCATGATTACCAAATTATATGATTATTATATGCGTATAATTCTCCTATTTGCCAAATGATTTGTGTGTTAGTTTAGAATCATTAATCCTTGTTTAGATTACTTAATTTTTGAATTGAGTAGATGCCAAAAATCACTGGACTTAAGAAAAATTAATCCTGGAAAATTCCACCTTTACCAGAAAACGGCCCCCATAAATATCAGGGCCCCCAGACATATTTGGGACCGCCAGACATTATGGGACTGCCTACAGGAAGGAACGAATTCTTTTGAATTTGCCTCTTTTTATGTATCATTGAACTCTCTATCTATAGCCTTAAGCTGGCATTTCCCAGATTGGCTAAACCATATTTGGCACCCTCTTCTTCTTAAACCATGTTTGCCATTTTATCCAATCTTCCTCACTATTTAATCACCCAACTTCTATACTTCACCACTGCTTTTGTTGTCACTATATAAGCCTCTTCCATGTCATGGAAGAGGTGGGTTAGTCATTTACATAATACAAGTTCATTTTCTCTTACTAGAAAGTTCTCTCTCGCTTTCTCTCTTTAGATTTGGCTAATCCACTTGTCATCCAATTGTGTTATGATTTTGAATATCTTACAATTGGTATCAGAGCACATAGGATGATTAGCTAGATTGTGTGTGCGTTTTCTTGGTTAGTTTAGATCAAAAGTTTGGTTTTTGAAGGTTTATAGTCTTGTTCTTGGTTTTCTTTGATCTTGACATTTGTGATGTTAAAGTTCATGTTCTTATAGTTTCTATAGCCTTCTAGTACCAAGTTGTGCAAACGAAACCAGGCAAAAACGTTCAAAAGGGTGGTTTTTAGGTGTTTTTAGATGAAAAAACAATTTTTTTCCTTCTAGCGAGTTAAGTTATTGTTCGAGGATCTTCGTAGCGAGTTAGGTTACTGTACTAGAGAGTTGTCGGAATAGTACACTGTGTATCAGAAAGTACTATGTCAGCGACTTGTCTTCTTGTGCATGTCGCGAGTTAGGCAGCGAGTTAACCCTTCTTGTAGGTAGCGAGTTGAAGACTAGCGAGTTGGATACTAGCGAGTATAGTTTCTTGAAGATCTTTATACTTGCGAGTTATTTACAGGAACTCTGTCAGTATAATTTCTTGCTAGCGAGTTGTCAACTCTCTTCCAGCGAGTTACGTATAGCGAGTTACAGGTTAATTGAAGACAATTTTTCTAGTGACTTGTGAACAAAAACTCTGTCCTTTTAAATTCTTACCAGCGAGTTGTCAAGTCTCTTCCAGCGAGTTACACCTAGCGAGTTACAAGGCAGCGAGTTGTGGATTTTTAGACTTCTGGACTAATTCTTTAAACTGACTAATTTCAACCAGTAATCCAAACAAACTTGAACTACAATTTACCATTTCATACCATCAATCACTACTTTTAACATACAATCACTAATCATTGTTCGATCAACTTAATCATTTCACAATCAATTACGATGTCTAATCTTTCGGAAGACATCTAATGTGTCGGTTCCGATACTCTACCACCTATGCTTGATAAGACTGACTTTGCATCATGGCAACAACGTATTCGACTGTATTGTAGGGGTAAAGAGAATGGGGTGAACATCTTGAAGTCAATTGATGAAGGACCTTTTTAGATGGGAACATTTTGGGAAACTCTTGCAGAAGGGAATGAAGGTGCCTTACATCTAGGTCTAGAATGACCACGTGTCTATTCTGACCTGTCACCTGAAGATAAGGAAAGGTACAATGCTGACATTCGGGCAACAAATATCCTACTTCAAGGGTTGCCAAAAGATATCTACTCTCTTATCAATCATTACACCGATGCAAAGGATATATGGGACAATGTGAAGATGCTCCTGGATATACTGTGTGGGTTATCTCGCTACACTTACGCTTTAAGACATCACGGTTAAGTTTATATAAATTATAATAGAAAACATATAATATCAAACCGTCTAACACTAAGTGTATTTTAAAAAATTTATTTTGTAAGAAGTTATATGCATAAATAAAGAAAGAAAAACACCGAACTTAATCATGTTCCGTTAATATATGAAAAAATTATCAGATAAAAAGTGAATTATTAGATAAACATTTGAGTTTGTAACAATTAAATAAATAAACGTTCTACTTTTAACACAAGTCCGTGGTTTAGAATACCTGATAACATCAATCAATTGCTTGATCAATATTTCTCAATAACATTATTGGGACTCCTACTTTTAACGCAAGTCTGTGGTTTGAAACACCTGAGAACTTCAATCAATTGATAAATTATGGTGCGAAAATGTATTGATCTATGGCGGTGCCGCGTTCAATTTTATCTATGCTATTGCAACTTAAGTAAGCCATAAATTTCTCCAACAAATGATCATTTATAGTGTCCACAACTTCATTCGTAGGAGCGAGAATGGCCTTTTTTTGGAAGTGTGACAGATCAATTATGTTATCCAAAATGTTTGGATAAGTAAAATCAATAATAGACGTTGTCGGGTCATCTATAAGAATTTTGTCAGGTACATCTATTAAAACCTCTCTGTCATTTATTTTTTACGGTCCAATAAAATAAAGTAATTAAGTAATCATGTTCATAATATGATGATAGAAGTAATAAGCTATAACCTGCAAATATCATTTGGAATCTTAAAATAAGCTTGCATGGCATTTTGGACTTGTTTTGTAAATTATTTCCATGCAAGGGGTATATATTGTAACAAGGTTTAAATTACATATACTTTTTATATAAAGGACTAAACTTGTAAAAGTTTATAAACCAAGGGTATATATTGCTATTTTTGCAAACTTAAAAATATAAAATATAAAAATTTTATATAAATTATAAAAATATATATTAATATTATAAAACTTATTAAAATCCAATACATTTATCGTTATTAATCATCGATGGACGCTTTATAAATCAATTACGTTATATATTTAATGTAATTTATCATTGACTAACTTTTTAAGAAACTTAAGATCTTATCGTATCATGATACTAGGGAATTTCATGTGAGGGGTTCCATTTGGGTATTTGTTTTGACGAGTTTGTTGGGTTTACGATTTAAAGTGCCTTGGCTCCTCAAATAATACTACATGACCTCTGAATTATGATAGCCCGAACGGTGATACAATATTCCATAATATTTCAATCAAAATGATATTACATTAAAGGCTTTATGACATAAAACATATCCAATCAAACTAAGACTTGACATATTATCCAGGTTGTGTGGTAAAGCCATTACTTTCATTTTATATACTTTTGCCATCAATCAGATTCCCCTGTTAAGGTGAAGTTCATAACCTCGCCTTTACTTATTTACATGTTTTATAAACCCGTAAGGGGGATACATGCTTGTTTACAAACTCTTTTACATACTCGTTTATTTTATAACAATGTGATTACTTTTCAAAGACTTAGTAAAGTTCATAACCTCGCTGCGCCGTTGGTTTTTTTTGTCTTTTTTGATTTAGTGGGGTATATGTGTACAAGACACCCATTTTCTTCGGTGCCACTGGGATTGGCCCACAAATGTGGTGAGTTCGTTTAGTGACAGTCGTAAGCATTTTGCTGACGTGGCGTCATTTTTTGAGAATTTTTTAGAACGGCACGAGCCCAACGGCACGACTGTTCCAGCAATTGAAAGGGATAATAAATAATATGTCAATGATATGATAAACAATCTTGTTTTGTAGATATTAAAATAATAAATGTCGATGTTGTCTTTTCCATCTTCGATGGTTTTGAAGAGGAAAAGTATGCATTAAGCGTTAGTCAGTTGAGTAGCCAATGAACTATTTTCAGGTCAAACATTATTTGGAGAACTCGGGTCAAAGAGCTCGGTGTGAACGTTTTTTATATTGTTATGAGAGGTGTATAATATACCACATATGTCTACATGTATAGGTGCAAGTGCTAAATAATGTAAAGACAAATTGCACAAACATTTAAAACTTAGATTGATTTTGTTGTTGCATCATTGTATTACATAATAGAAATACTCATAAAATAAGAAAAATACTACCTTATAAATATAGAATTCCATCGGGTTGTATGATTTATAATTGATTGAAATTTTAGTTTTAAACATAGTTTTGATTTATTTGAACCGAAATATTGCTTAGCATAAATAGTTATCCAATGAAACGCCTCAAACAGTTATGTCATTGAATAAATTGGTTCAAACTTTCTGTAATTCACTAATGAATATCCTTTATTACATTTATGTCATACTAAAACTATATTTTGACTTACTATTGGAGACTTGTTAGGAGAACTTTTTTTAAGCTTTTCGTTATTAGTTATAGATTAGTGGCATTAAGAGTATTGTAAGAATTCTCTAATTATGTTAATTCCATCTCCTATTAATTTAGAATTGTAATGCAAATAGCGAAACTTGTTTGTACAAAACTAATGAGATCGTGTTAGCATGATAATGATAAAAATTTATTTTAACATAATTGCTAATTAAGGTAATCCACATCAATTTATTAATTACGATTTTAATGCTTGTAGCTTAAAAAGGTTGTACAAAAGTATTTTATTAAAGAGTAATTATAATTATAGATAGATGAAGAACAGAGGGTGCCACATTTACCGCATATATGTCTCCCATTTATAGGTGCAAAGTTGTTGCTAAACTACGTACGACCAAATGAACACACGTTTTTAATCTTTGATTGATGTGCTTGTGGTCATTGTAATTACATAAGAAAATATCACTAAAAAAAACAAGAAAAATATACCTTAAATATAGAATTCCACGGGTTGTATGATTTATAATTGATTGAAATTTCAGTTTTAACATAGTTTTGGTTTATTTGAAAGAAATATTGATTAACTTAAATAGTTATCTATGAACCTCAAAACAACTATGTCATTGAATAAATTGGTTCAAACTTTCGTTATTGACTAATGATATCATTATTACCATTTACTGCATATAAAATTATTATTTGGGACTTACTCAATGGAAGATAGATACAATGGGACTCTCTTTTAAAGCTTTCCGTTATTTAGTTATAGATTATGGCATAAAAGTATTGTAAACTTCTCTAATTATGATAATCCAATCAATCTTAATTAGAATTTTAATGCAATAGCTTAAACTTGTTTGTAGAAATAGCATATGATGTTTGTTGCATGATATGCATAAAAAGTATTGTACATAAATTGCCTATTAAGGTAATCCACATCATATTTATTTAATACGATTTTATGCTTGTTCTCTTTAAAAAGGTTGTTCAAAGTAAAGATTGTTGGATGTTGGAATAAAGTCAGGGACTGGTATGAGCAAGTTAAATGTGTGAAGTCCCAAAGTAGGAATGTTGATGGAACATAACTTATTATAGTCGTCTCAGGATCATCACAAACTCAGACAGACAGACATTCAGTCACTTTGGTTACGACATAATCCTCCTCCCTAATATCCAAACGTTGTTAATCTTTCATGACGATGGCGCGTGACACCTACCGCAAAACACCTCTCTGACTGAGAAACAATTCGGCAACACCGGCTATGAGGAACAAAAACTAACTTGTTGACAAATAGTTGGTCGTGCTAAACAAGCTTTTTCTGTTGTTTTTGGTAACCGGAATTTGTCAGGTTATGTTTCTTTATTATGATTTCTTATTAATTTCATCTTCTCTAAATGTTATTAATTTGGTTACTTTCTGTTAATTGTTTATTTATATTACTTCATTTATATGACTCGTGCTAGTTATTGTTATTGCGCTATTTTTTAATCAACTTGTACTATTTTCTATGATTTTATCTAGTTTCTGTATTAATTATGGTTAATTTATGGATATAGTGTGATGATATGCATTTCATACTGTGTAGGTAGACCTCATTATAACTGTTTTTTATTGTATTTGTTAAACGAGTTCAACGGTAACTCATGTTCATTGAAAGATAGTTCGTGGTTGTGAGCAAGCTTTTGATGTCAAGCGTGTGTATTGCTTCATTATGTGTTTGCCCGAGTATAAGGCTTGTGTCATAATGTGTGAATGATTTTTTTCAACTTGTTGCTTTTAGTAAGGTAAGCGAGCTGTGTTAATTTGGGTTAAATTGTGGTTGCAATATTTCAACAAGTTCTTCAAACAATGTTAGTTTAGAAACTCTAAGAGCCTCAAATTAGGGTGTCATGTGCTTTTGGAGTGACAAGATTATGTGACGTTAGGGTACGGAACTGGAGGATAGCATGTGATGCTTTAATGGTGTAATAGCAAAATGAATAACTTTTGTATAACTCTGGCAAGAAAGAAATGATCATAAATATAATTGATTTACCACCACAATCTATTACAAGAATACCAATAAAACCATAAAATAATTGAGTACAATCAATCTATCACAATCGTTCTGATGGATCTTGTATTCAGTATATGAGGCTTAAAAACATATTATTGGTTTTGTAATAGTGATAACAGGTAAGCTACTATGGGCTAGTTTGCTGTAAGTGTTATCTATTGTGGAACGTATAAGATTTACATTAATTAGCCACTATGTCGTTTCTTTACTTTAATGTTCATTATGCTCTACATACCCCTTACAACAGCATTTATGTCAACAGAGACTAATGAAGAACATCAGAATGTTATCGGGAGGAAGGGGCTACTCGGAATTCTAGTCAGTATTTTTGCTATAATCGGAGTATAGATATTGAACAAAAAACCTTTTCTAGGTATGTGTATCCATTTTAGTATTTCTAAGTTATTTCTTTTGCTCTGAGTGGTCCATCTTCTCTTCTAAGGCTTGAAGGGTCAACAAGTGGCTCTCTAAAAAAACATAGAGATGAGAGTGATAACTTACATTCTGCTATTTCCTCGCCCATGGTCACATCAAGAGTAAGTAATGTGTTCACGGTAGGCATTTTGGTCTACATTTTTGGCAAAGGTTGCAATTTTGACCCAGTAACTTGTGAATGGGTTGATTTGGGGAAAATAAAAAAATTGATTTGGAGCAAATCCGTATAGTTCACCATCTTCTCTTCTAAGGCTTGAAGGGTTAACAAGTGGCTCTCTGAAAAAACATGGAGATGAGAGGGATAACTTACATGCTGCTATTTCAATGCCCAATGTCACATCAAGAGTAAGTAATGTGTTCATGCATGGCTATAGCCATTTTGGTTTACATTTTTGGCGAAGGTTGCAATTTTGACCCAATAACTTGTGAATGGGTTGATTTGGGGAAAATAAAAAATTGATAAAGTTTCTACAATTATATTATTCATGAGGTTGTGCTATTGATGATTTAATGTGAAATTCGTGATCATGATTGACTCACCAATTATATGACAAAATCTAAAATAATTCAAGACAGGATTTTGTCGTGATGACAGTACCTGATCTAGACATTGCTGACTTGTACCATTGAAGTTACCATTTTTACCCTAGTTTATCTTGATGCCCGTGATGTTCATTTCTTTCTTTGCTATCACTCAATTATCCATTGTTAAAATATGCAATATAATATTATATTGTTTTCAGGTTCTTGAGGAGGAGATTGCTTCACCTGCTGAGCTGACAAAGGCCTACATGGGTTCCAGGCCTTCTAAGGCAGCACTGAGACAAGATTTAGTGCTGCATAATAACGCAACGGGCTTTTAGAAATCACCAAATACATTAATTTCCCCAAAAATTGCAAATGGTTCCACGGGTTTTGAAAATGGATTCACAACACCAAGATCTCGAGGCAGATCGGCAATGTGCAACATTGCCCGCACACCATATGCCAGATCGGCAAAGGCCTACATGGGTTCCAGGCCTTCTAAGGTAGCACTGAGACAAGATTTAGTGATGCATAATAACACAACGGGTTTTTTAAAATCACCAAATACATTAATTGCCCCTAAAATTTCAAATGGTTCCACGGGTTTTGAAAATGGATTCACAACACCAAGATCTCGAGGCAGATCAGCAGTGTACAACATGGCCCGCACGCCATATGCTAGATCTCCTTCAACTTTTACCCAAAAGGTTTGCTTGATATGTCAACCTTTATTCAACATACTGATGTGCTTTTCAATATTGCTAAAGTATATTCTGTATACTTTTACATAATTTCAGGGAATCACATCAAGTTATGGCCATGAGGAAGCTTTGACATCTTCTCTTTCAGCATGAAGGGAAAATGGTATTCCTTGGAAATATGCCTTGATTACAAACATTATGTGTCATGTCTTCTATGTTCTTCTTTCTAGAGGTGACAAAATTGGCTGGCTGTACGAGTTGGATAAATGGGTAACGGGTGAAATGGGCCAGGTAAAAAATGGATAAGTTAGAAAGCGGGGTGGACTGGCACAGACCCTTTTTATTCTTTCCTGAGTTCTATAAATAAAACATGTTGAATATGAGTATTACTTTTTTGTTATAGCAATATGCAGCTTTTGTTTTTTACTCAATAGATCTAGGAAGTTATATGCAAACTAACACCCTTTTGTGTTGTCCACATGCTTGACCTGTATTCTTTTTAGTTAAGTCTTCCAAGGGGATGATTTGTTTTTTAGGGTGTGTAACCTGGTGCTGTGAGCGGGAGCTGTGAGCGTGAGTTGTGAGCGTGAGCAGGAGCTGTGAGCAGGAGCTGTGGTGAGCACGAGCCGCGAGCACAAGCCGCGAGCACGAGCCACGAGCAGTAGCTGCGAGCATATTTTGGTCCACTTGGGACCCTGCAAGGTCTTCCGGATTTGGTACCACATATAATGATCACATGAGTATGGACACTATGAAGGAGGATTCTATGCAAACTCCGACACCTGTATTTGACAAGAGTGTAGACAATATGGTGGTTGAGGATTCTATGTAAACTTCGACATCTATAATTGGAACTCCGACTCATGTATTTGGAACTGGTGCCACAACGAATAATTACGATCACATGAGTATGGACAGTATGGTAGAGGATTGTATGCAAACTCCGACACATGTTCCAGCATTTGGTCAAACCTCTGTGGCTTCAACAGGGTTCATGTTTGATTCAGCCACCCCAACTCCAATGTCTAGCTATGCCCTCCATCCAGTTTGGTGGCCAGCCAAGTTATATAAGACATAACTTTGTAATGTGATCATAATTTCACTACATGGTATTTTAAAGAAAAGAGAAAGGCACCTAAACTAACATATACTAAACTAACTTTTAAAATGTTACAAAACTAACCCTCAACTATTGACAACTTGACAAAATGTAAATGAAAGATAAAACTATATACTTATACAATATATATATATATATATATATATGTGTGTGTGTGTGTGTGTGTGTGTGTGTGTGTGTGTGTGTGTGCGCGCGCGCGTCTGGCTTTGTTTTATGCCAAATGTTTTAGCATCTCATCATCATTAGGTTCTCTTTTTCACTTTATGTACATTAGATAGGGAACATTAAAGCTAGATTGCATAACAAATTATACACGATATACTAGTTCAAATATTGAATGTTTTGTACAATAAAACTCACAATCATGCTTAACTGACAACATGAGTAGTGTGAGTATCAACTTGGTTAAGTCTTGCTCATTCCCACATGATGACAATTTTTGCATTTCATTTGATTGTAACAAACATTACGTTAAATGGATCTGTTTAAACAATGGGATATAAATACTATAACTATATGCGCAAGTTATGAGACATAACTATATAGCTAAACTTATGTGACCTTTGCGCAAGTTATGAGACATAACTATATAGCTAAACTTATGTTACTATTCAAGTATCGAGATTGAAAAGATTAACTTGTTGGGTTAGTCACAAATTTAAAAGGGCCTACAGAGAAGGACTGACAAATGACTTGTAGACCAAGATGAGCTTACTTTGAAAGTTTATTCTAGTAGACAACATTTACATTGAATCCCTGTCTCCAATTTGAAGTCTTACTAAACCCTCTTTTACTTCAAAGTTGTTGGTCCACAAGAAGTTATATATTCCAATTACCCTTTCGGCCATCATCCAAGTTTCTTCACAGCATTGGCAATAATAGATATGATCTATTTATTTACATCAACTTATTTCAGGTAATTACCCTTTCATAATACACAAGCATATAATATAGCTTTTAAAAGGATTTTGAGCTCAACTTAACTTGAGTTACATTTGACAAATAGACTAAATTAAATTCTTGGTTCAATTTAGTTTTCATTTCAATGAATCATCCAAAAATCATTTTTCTTTAGTGTTTAAAGATTATTGTGAACCACATAATTTTCATAGCTAAATTCTTTTTCAGCGCTAAGAAAAGCTAGAATAGTCGACAAGAAATTAAAGTTTAGAGCCTATCAATTTTGATAGACTTGTATAACCTAAGCGACACATTTATAAATGAAATTAAGACCACATACATATTTGGATCATATATATTATCTAAGTGAAACCAGTGGTATATATATCTCTATACTATAAATATCGATAATATATATATATAAATATATATAAGAATAGTTAGGTTCAATATATAAAAGTGATTTTGGTTATAAAAACATGATAGAAATGTGAAACAACATTTAGGTAGTTCATTTCATATCATGTGAAAATTCGATTTATTGATCATTATATCATATGAAAATGTGTCAAATGTGGTGTCCATATACAAGAAATTGATGTGCAAGTGGTCAACATTGTTAGCTAAAAATTCATTTGTGTCAAGTAATCAGGTATTAATAGTGTGTCCAACCAGCCTAGTGAGTTATTTTTACAAGTCGTTAAATGTCAAATATGTAATTAAATACCTCACGTTTAATCTCATGACAAACCTCACATCCAGATGGGCTAAAATCCATCCTAAACTTTTTTACCTATTTGGTAACTTTTCATCAGTAACCTCCCCATAATAAATATATATATATATATATATATATATATATATATATTTATATATATATTTATATATATATATATATATATATAGATATATATAAATATTATATATATGGTGTATGTTCGTTTTTCCCAGAACTAAATAAAATGTACAGAACTGTTAAACCAATCTCGGCCTTCTATTTTTTATCAAAGGTTAAAATGACTTGTGCCTTAAATGTAATAAAGTAAAACATTAGGGAAACTTCTAAAAATGTGTAAGGTATTTCAGGATACAAGTTATCTATTTTAAAAATTAACCTTATTAACATGAAGATGAATGTGAGATCATTAAAAAACCTAATCACGTCTCCCTTTTTCTCTCTTTCTGACCTAGCAGCCGCTCTCCAAATAAAAGAAAAACATTTGTCTCAACCCACCATGAGTCTCAACCCACAAGCTAATCTGTTATTCGATTTTTGTTATAGAAGAAAATCTAAAAAATATGTCCCCACTGTTGCAAAAAATACATAGTCGGTGCATTTCTATAACAAATATAACGTTTAGTTTAATTTAGATGTGTGTAAATCGTTTTTGATATGGTGCTTGTAATTCTTTTCAGTTTTGTTTGTGTCTTAAAATTCATTTCGATTATATGTTATGGCTTTGAATAATTGTTTCAGATCTGAATATGGTTAGAGGTTTAAAAAGTAAATGAGCATGTATAAAGTTGGATGGTGAAAAGAAATGGGATTCGATATTATTTGGTGATTTGGTAAATGCTTAAAAACAATTCAGATTGTATGCTTAAATACACCGTTGATGGTATGAAATACTGTTAAAGAGAATGTGTTGGATGCTTGCCTGTTATGGTTTTTTTTAGTTTATAATCTCAAATCTGATCATTAAGTTGTAGCATAGGGTACTATAATCTTATTCCGAGCTAAAAATGGTATTTAGTGGATGGATTTGTGTAACAAAATTGTCCAGCTTGACATTTGAGTTTGGATAATGTTGTTCTCGAAACGTGAGATGTTCTATTGAAAATTTGCTAGTTCTTTTTTAATGGATGAAATCATAACCATACAAGTTAAGGGGTACCATAGTTTTAATATTGGTAAATAGAAAGCCAAAAGAAAGAAAAAAATCGAAACCAAACCACTAAAATTAAAAAAAAACAGAAATCAAAAATCGAGAAAACCGAAACCAAACAATTTATAAATATGGTGTTGGTTGTTAGTATGTTCTTTAATTTGTGTGAATATGTTATATAATAGTTGGTATTTAAAAAATAATAGTTTGTGAGTAATCGTAAATATATGTTATGCTAGTCTTTTACCTTATGAGTAAGTGTGTACATATGTTTTGCTAGATTATGCATATATGTGACACTACTTGTTATGATTAAATTCATTTGCATCATTTGATATAGTGCATATGAGGTTGTTAGTTGTTATGATTAAATATTTCGTTTATTAATTGTTTGTCGTGATATGTACGAGTATGATGAGTGAAATGAGGAGTGCACATGTGTTTTGTACATACTATCCAGCAAGAAGATACTTATGATAAAGAAGCGAAGAGTAAAGTCACAAGTGAATGGAGTAGATACAAGTGCAACTAAACTAACTTGTACTTATATATAAGGGCATATGGATGAACTCAAATGCACATATGCATACAAAGAAATCGAGTCTTTAATGAGGGAAAATACATACACATACAAAGAA
>BQNB010024264.1:20915-54234 GCA_026074375.1 Tanacetum coccineum
TTTTCAAACGACTTTTTGGTCGTTCTATATATATCTTGTGTTATTGATCTGAGAAGTAACACGCCCCGGATCATTATTCCGCTGCGACCCAATTTGGGGGTGTTACAGATTAGCATATAACTTGTAAAGACACTTGTATTCATGGTTTAAGCATGTATAAGTCTTTGAAAAGTAACCACATTGTTATAAGATAAACGAGTATGTAAAAGATTTTGTAGCAAGCATGTATCCCCCTTGCGGGTTTATAAAACATGTAAATGAGTAAAGGCGAGGTTATGAACTTCACCTGATAGGTAGATGTAATAATTATTCTGAAATGAAAGCTGACGACCTTATCACAATCTTAATCGGGGAATGTTGATATAATGAAATGATAGTAAACAGCTACGTCACACAACCTGAGTAGAATATGTCATGTCTTAGGAAGATTGTACTTTAGAACTTTGGTTTAAGAGTTATGAGTTTGATTGAAGAGTTTGGAATTATTGTATCACCGTTCGGGCCATCATAATTCAGAAGTCATTCAGTAAACGTTTGAGGAGCTAGGGCACTTTAAATCGTAAACCCAACAACTCAGTCAGAACGTAATACCAAGATGAAACCTCTTAATATGAAGCTCCCTAGTATTGTGGTACAATATAGCTTCCGGATGATCGGTTTTAAGCGTTTTATTCAATATCTAGAAATGTTAAGCACGTCAAGCGTTAATTAAAGTTATGTCTGGTAATGTTTTGAATGTGTTTTTATACTTTTTCAAAATGTTACATTTTAGACCCTGGGGTTTGGAAAATTGCATTTTTACGACTTTGGTCCTTCAATTCTGAAAGATATACCAAGTAAACCTTGTACTTTGAAAAGTGACATAATAGACCCCTATATTTATAACTTTGATAAAATGACACTTTTAGTCCTTTTAGTTATAAGTTTCTGAAAGTTACGATATATACCCCTTGCATGGATTATAATTACAAAACATGTCCAAATTGCCATGCAAGCTTATTTTAACATTTCAATAGACATTTATAAGTTATAATAAACTAAAATATGAAGTTTTAACGCAACACAAGTTTAAAATAACAATTCGTTAGGCTAGGAAACAAAACGGGTAAAATTAGGGTTTCGGGTGTACGGTTTTGGATCAAAATGGAAAATGAGCATGAATTGAGTTATGAAACTTTAACAAGAGTATATTTAGGATCATATGAACATTATAAGGGTGTAGTAGCAGAAGTAGAACATTCAAAACCTGGGTTTGAGCTTCAATGATCAAAAATGGTGGAAATGGGTCGTTTCGGGTAGTATTTCCACTCGTACGCCTTGTATCTTTACTCCGGGGCTTCAATTCTTCAGGGCTTCGCTTCTTGAACTTCTTTAATGATCCTAGGATCATATGGGAGCAAAGGATTGCTGCCTTATGGGTTTGAGAAAGAAGAGATGTGGTGCGAGTTGTAATGAAGGATGTATGCCTCTATTTATAGGTAAATCTCAACTTGGAGGCCAAGGAACTCATATGATCTATTCATGGACGTGTGGAGGGTCTAGTAGGTGATGTGTGGGAGCTATGGTGTGAGTTGTACAAGCTAGAATGATAGATTAATGTGTTAGATAGGCTAAATGCTTGCCACGGCTGATATGAGCTCAAAAGGGTTCATGTGGCTTTGATTTTGACCATGGGATTGTTAAAGAAGGTGGGTAAGATGATTCAAGGTTTCTAGAAGGAGTTTATGCAAGTGCCTTGCACATGGTTAGGGTTAAAATGGGTTAAAGAAGCCAAAAATGGGGTGCGGGTCTGTTTTGGACTCGTTGCCGTGGCTTACAAGAAGAAAAAGGAAGGCCATGTGCCCTTAATTTTGACCAAGGATTGGTCTAAGTAGGTGCATAAGCTGATTGAAGGTTTCTAGAAGAGTTCTTTGGTGGTCATTTGCACATGGTAGCAATTTAGAGGGGTTAAAATGGTCATAGAAGCAAACTGAGTCTATTTTGGGTTCGATAGGTTCTTCAAAGGTTTTAACAAGGTACATTGTGTTATAAATGATTAAGAAATGATGAAATAGGTTGTTAAGGTCTGGGATTAAAGTAATTAGCAAAGATTAGCAATTCGTTTGGGTTAAAACGGATTAGAATTGAAGAAATGGGAGTACGGGTTCAACTAGGGCTCGTTTAGGGTTTTCTTGACTTTCTTGGCTTATATTTTGCATACTCTTGATTAGGAATGATGGAATACAAATCCTAGGGCTTATATAAAGTATTATTAATGAATTTTGGTCGTTGGTTTAAGTTAAAATGGGTTGAAATTGAGAAAACGGGTCAAAATCACAATTAGGGCATAATTAGGGTTTTCTGGATTCGTTAAGGTTTTCTAAGCTTTGATTTCTTGCACATTGCCAAGTAAATGATAGATGATGATTTGTAAACTTATTTTATGAGTTTACAATGGCCCTTGGTTGGTTATTTGGGATTAGAATGGTTTAAAACAAGTAAACGGGTTAAATGAACCAATTAGGTACATTTAGGGTTTCTAGGATATGTTTTACGTACAAGTGAAGTAAAATGATGAAGTAATGATGAAATAATGATTGAATAGGATTGATATGATTGTAAAATAAGTTATTACAACTTAATTGAGTGTTGGTTTGGGTTTACAATGGATAAAAGCCAAGAAACAGGTCATGGTTTAGAAACTAGCTCGGTTTTAGGGTTTAGGGTTTTGAATTAGGGTTTTGAGTGCATAAAGATGTATGAAAGTTTATGAATAGAATATTTAGGGTTTATACATTGTAGAATGAGTGTAGTAGCTTGTACACAAGTGGTGGTGAAGAAATTAGAATGAAAATGGAGGTAAAACGGCTATTTTAGAGATCATGCTTAATGACTTGTACATTGAGCTTTTAGAGATTTGTACTTTGACTTGAAGAGATTTTATATTTCAAATGAGATATCATATTACTTGTACATATGCTTTAGTAGCTTGTGCATTCACTTTAGGGGTTAACCCTTCCATGAGATTAGGGTTTAGGGCATCCGATAATGGTTTAAAGCCCGTTTTGATATAACGTTGCGAATAGTACATTATAGGAATAATGTACCTTGTAAAAGGGATATGATGATATTGACTTGACATGTTATGATATTTGCTTGACATATATGAAGACAGGATTGCCATAGATAGGTTGCGTGAGCTCGTCTACTTTAGTTATGACATACTGAGATATATAAGTAATGTAATAAAGCGAAAAATTTCCCCGTACAATTGTGATAATAGTAAAATAGGTTTTGCATTTGATGAAAATTCTTGGGTTGTTATAGTCTCCACCCCTTACAGAAATCTCGTCCCGAGATTTAATTGAAAGTTATAGTGATATAGATGTAGGTACTAGGCATGAATTTGATCTTTATGTTAGGCTAATCAAGGTCACAAGTCCACGTGTGTGATGCATTTATAATTATGTTGCGCACCATAATTATAATTACCTCTTTTCACACGTCTACTTATTTTCAAGATCACACCTCTTGATGATATCCAATAGAACTTCTTCAGATTCTGATAGAACCTGGGTGGATGAAATACTTTGATTTACGGAACCTGTGGGTCATGGGCCTACCATGCTTCTGCTGTGCTATTATGATCGTAAAGAATTGTTATTCATTAACCTTTAAAAGTCAACATCAAATAAGAATGCTATCACAAGTCTTTGTCAAAATTTTCATACCTAGTGGTATTGAAATCATTTGACATTGTATAGATTCTTGTGTGTTTTCTTGTTATTACGTTGCAGAATATAACAGAGAATTTTAGTATACGAAGATCATGGAATGATTATGAATTTGTAAGAGAGTTGCTAATTACGTGAGATACAGATTTTGAAATGAACAGATGATGAAGGTAATAATGATAATGATTAAGGAATTGTTTGTACAAACGAATTGAAAGAAACTTGTTTGTACGCATGTTATATACTTAAGCCTACTTATTTATAATTAGTCACTTACAAAAAGAAGCATCCGACTTCTTGTAACTGAGAATTTATAAATTCATAGTTCGGAGATTTATAATTTCCTTATTCAAATAAAAAGGACCTAATATCCATTTCAAAAGTGATCATAAATCGTCTTACCTAAGTATAAAAACACGATATGGCATAGTGTAGAAAATGATATGATCATGAGTGTGAGATAAATATTGAGAGGAGTAAGGGTATGTGAGCGTGACCCGACAGAGGAAATAAGGATGATAATTTATGTTTCAAAGGTATGAGGAGAGTATTCAGAGTTGAACATGATAGAATTGATGAGTTTTGATACCACCAGATAACAAGATGTAACGGAATTATCACTTTATTAATTCATGGATAACTTTACATATGAAACTCTAAAAGAGTTGATACTTATGCTACGTATCTCATAGCAGTTTTCTAGAATAAAAGTAACAAATGACAAGGATTGTAGCTTGATGATTAGTGTTTTCAGATTGAAGAAGATTCTGATGAGAGTTGAATATCTTCGAGAGTTGTTTCTAGAGTAGCAAGCTCATCTCTAAGTATGCTTTCTTGTGGCCCTGTTGTTTTTGCAGTACTTGGTCTGGTGACCTATCTTGTTGCAAACCTGACACTTGACACTGCAAGGTCCCGTTGTGATGTTGTCTACATCTCTTTTTTTTTTTTTTTTTTTTTTTTTTTTTTTTTTTTTTTTTTTTTTTTTTTTACCCCACAAGGGAAGTTTCCAGCATATCCATTGGTGGCAGTATAAGTTTTGAAGGTTTCTTGTCTTCTATTCTGCTGGTGGTGGTAATCATCGTTACGGATCGTGGGAGTTGTTGTGGTTATTTTGGTAGTTGTCATTTTTGCGATTGTTGAAGTGGTTATTGTGGTTGTGGTATTTGAGGTAGTTGTTGTTGTTGTCGATGGTGTTTCTCTTATCTTCTAATTTTCGTTTATGATTATTGGTTTCTTGCATAGAATCGCGTTTTATTATCTGATCCATTAACCTCTGGGATATGTTGATGGCTTCCTCCAAAGTTTGAGGTTTCGAGGCAGTAACGTTTCCTTCAATGCTTCGAGGTAGACCTCCGATAAAAGCTTCCAAGAGTTTCTCATTGTTTGGCACCATGTTTGGACACAAGGTGGTTAATTCTTGGAATCTTCTAACATAGGGTTTAAGGTCATTTCCCTTTACACTCAGATTGTAAAGTTCCTCTTCCATTTTTCTGATCTCAGTCCGGGGACAATACTTGTTTGTCAGAAGCCTTTTTAACTCAGTCCAGGTGATTTGATTAGCTTGCTCTATTCCCATAGGCTGGGCATGTGCATTCCACCAGGACAAGGCATCGTCAGTTAAAGTACCAGTAGCAAATGTTACTTTATTTTCCTCAGCACATCTGCTTCGAGAGAATACTGATTCAGTTCGTTTAAACCAGCGAATAAGGCCTACTGCTCCTTCTGTACCATTAAAGCAGAAAGGTTGACAGCTGATAAACTCTTTGTAGTTTCCCGTTTTCACTGCAGGAGTTCCAGTAAGATTACTAGCACTTGCCATGGCAGCAGTCTGTGCTTCCAGGGCTGCAGTAAAATCAGCAGTCAGTTGCCGGATGGCATCCAAAGTTATGGCTGGTGTTTCGGATGTTGACGTCCTTTTGGGAGGCATTCTATCAACATAAGAGAACATGTAGTAAGAATGACATCACAAGTTTAGAAAGGTAATACTTTAAAGAAAATGTGGATAGCTTAAAAATGCCTTAGGAAAAATGCTTATTTTTTGATTTTAAGCACTTAAGAAGTTATGGAAATGATTCATGAAGACGGAGATTAAAAGAACAAAATGATGGAGATGATGATGGAAGAGAGAGATAAGTTGGAAACAATAAGGTATGAAACGGGATTGCCTTTATAAATAACTTGCCTTTTTACTGTACATAGTCAAGATTTGACAAGCATTTTTATTTATACCACACATCCCGTGCTTAGGTTAAAGCTAAAACTATTTAAGGAGTTTTGATGATTTTGACTGGTAGATGACTTCCAGAAGATCTTCCTAAATTGTTTGGTGACGAGCTTGATTTTCTCAATGATTTGTTCAAGATGTAAATTCCTATCCTTTTTGCCCTACTGCTTCTTTTTTAAGTTTAATGATCTAGTACGGATTATTCTTGAGTTCGTGTTTAGTTTGTCACTATTCCTTCGTATGATCATTCTATCAATACGTCATTCCTCCATTTTCTCGATGTGGTAAAGATAGAGTTCATCTAAGTAATTCAAATATTCGATTTGTCCCCTCATGATGTTTTCAGAAAGCTATCTTAATTGGACATTTTCCTATTTTCAATATCTGAGGTATGGGTAGAGTAAAAACAAGGAAATGGGTGATAACAATCACAGGTTTGATTCCAGGATGAATTAGATAACGTAGTTGAGGAAGAAGATGAGGAACAGATTCGCTTCTTAGGTGGTAATAGTTCTTCAGGAACAAAGAAATATCAAGGATCAAATAGTAGTGATGGTGGTAATACTGGAGATGGAGTTAAAATAGCTGGTGAAGTAATAGGATCTGGTGATGAAATAGGTAATTCCTTAGCATAAAATGCTTGTACGTTCTTCAAATAAGGATTATTGTAGAGAGGTGAGATCACTGATGGGATTATATTAGAGTTTAAAAGAAATGCTTCCTGATGAAGCTGGGAAGTAATCCGGTGAAACTGAAGTATAGTTAAGAATATTCATAGAGGAAAAAGCATCCTCAATATCGGAAGTAGAGCGGTTGGGAGAAGACATCGTTCTGTTAACAATCCAGTCGTAAATAACATAAGTTATTTATGTAATAGTATAATAGATATGTATATTTACATACTTGTTCCGGAATGTAGTGGCACGGAGGACTTTGATGGCTGAAAAATGAAATGTGGTTATAGTTAAGGTTTTGACCTTGTTCTCTATAACCATGGCGCTGATACCAATCTGTAACACCCCCATTTTTACAATATAGCAGCGGAAGCTAATCTGGGGTATTACTTCATGGATACAACAATCATAATCATAGAAAATGACCCAAAAGAGACGTTTATTCAAAAGATATGTTATCATTCATTTCAAATCAGAGTTTTACAAAGGCAGGTCCCAAAATCTAGTTACATACATTGTGAATGATAACAAGTTTAGCCATCTTCGAGTCCATGCCACTCCGTGCCGTATATTGCTCAATAACCTGAGATAAACATGCTAAAAAGTCAACACAAAGGTTGAGTGAAATTCATAGGTTTGATAAGCAGTTTGAATACAAGTCATAGTGTAATAATTGTACAAACACATATCAAAAAAATTAAGAAAAAAGATAAAATTTTTTATTATTATGAAAATGGTATTAGTATGATCTTGGGTCACGTTAATTATATACCGTTATTAGTAATAGTCGTAAAATAATCATAGAAACAATGTATTAACCGTTTATTGCCTTGGATTTGGTCTGATGGTCTTGTTCTCATGTCACCAACCACCTTATCACAAAGTCAATTTAAATGACTCGAAGAGCTTATATATAAACATAGATCATCAAAGTCAATTTAACGACTCAAAGAGCTCATATATCAACATATTAACATCCAAAGTCAATTTAACGACTCGAAGTCAAATTTAACGACTTGAAGGATTTATAACACTAACATTAATATCATAAGTCAATTTAATGACTCGAAGTCAAATTTAATGACTTGTTATGGGGGGGGGGATTATGAAAACTAACAGATTAATATCCAAAGTCAATTTAACAACTCGAAGTCAAATTTAACGACTTGTAGGATTTATGAAACTAACAGATTAATATCCAAAGTCAATTTAACGACTTGTAGTCAAATTTAATGACTTGTAGGATTTATAACTTAGACATTGATTGTAATGATACATTCATATTTAGCATAATAGTCTGGTAAAACAACTTGTACCGTATTATAGCATGTATCCCCCTTGCGGGTTTATGAAAGCATTAAAGAGATTAAAAGTGAGGCTATGAACTCACTAAGTCATTGAAAAACAATCACATTGTTATAAGATAAATGAGTATGTAAAAGAGTTTGTAACAAGCATGTATCCCCCTCGCGGGTTTATAAAACATGTAAAATAAGTAAAGGCGAGGTTATGAACTTCACCTGATAGGTAGATGTAATAATTATTCTGAAATGAAAGCTGACGACCTTATCACAATCTTAACCAGGGAAGGTTGATATAGTAAAATGATAGTAAACAGCCACGTCACACAACCTGAGTAGAATATGTCAAGTCTTAGGAAGATTGTACTTTAGAACTTTGGTTTAAGAGTTATGAGTTTGATTGAAGAGTTTGGAATTATTGTATCACCGTTCGGGCCATCATAATTCAGAAGTCATTCAGTAAACATTTGAGGAGCTAGGGCACTTTAAATCGTAAACCCAACAACTCAGTCAGAACGTAATACCAAGATGAAACCTCTTAATATGAAGCTCCCTAGTATTGTGGTACAATATAGCTTCCGGATGATCGGTTTTAAGCGTTTTATTCAATATCTGGAAATGTTAAGCACGTCAAGCGTTAATTAAAGTTATGTCTGGTAATGTTTTGAATGTGTTTTTATACTTTTTCAAAATGTTACATTTTAGACCCTAGGGTTTGGAAAATTGCAAATAGGTCCTTGGAGTTTGCATTTTTACGACTTTGGTCCTTCAACTTTGAAAGATATACCAAGTAAACCTTGGACTTTGAAAAGTGACATAATAGACCCCTATAGTTATAACTTTGATAAAATGACATATTCAGCCCCTTTAGTTATAAGTTTTAGAAAGTTACGATATATATCCCTTGCATGGATTATAATTACAAAACATGTCCAAATTGCCATGCAAGCTTATTTTAACATTTCATTAGACATTTATAAGTTATAATAAACTAAAATATGAAGATTTATAACATACACAAGGTTTAAATTTAACAATTCGTTAACTATGAAGCCAAAACGTGTCAAATTAGGGTTTCAACGTAAACGCCGGGTTTTAAGTTCCAAATTCATTCATTAATCAATAAATGGTTATTTTAATATTAGTTAAGCATCTAGGATAATTATCACAATATTTTAAATCATAATAACATTAGTTTAAGAATAAACGCAAAATTAGGTTTCGGTGTACGGTTTTGGATCAAAACAGAAAATGAGCATGAATTGAGTTATGAAACTTTAACAAGAGTATATTTAGGATCATATGAACATTATAAGGGTGTAGTAGCAGAAGTAGAACATTCAAAACCTGGGTTTGAGCTTCAAGGATCAAAAATGGTGGAAACGGGTCAGAATCGGGACTTTCAGCTTCGTACGGCTAGAGTAACGACTCCCGGGCTTCGTTTCTTGGTTTATTTTGCTTCCTTTCTGTACTTGAGCCTTATTAAGATCACTTAGGATCTATTAGAGCAAAGTATTGCTTCTATGTAAGGGTTATAGAGGAGGAAGTGGGGGATGAAGAAAAATGAATGATTTAGGTTCCTATTTATAGTCATATGATCCTTAAGGCTTAAGGTATGCTTGAAATCTGAGATGGGACATGTGTACAAGCTAGGTAGGGATGTGGAGAAGCTATTAGATGTGGTGTATAAGCTAGGAAGTAGCTTTGGTGAGGTGTTTTGGTCTTGGTGATGCCGCGGCTTATACTAGAAGAAACAAGAAGATCATGTGCAATTTTAAACAATATAAATGGAAGATATTTTGAAGAGAGGTGCTTGTAAGCTGCTTGAAGGTTTCTAGAAGAGTTCTTGGGTGGTCATTTGTACATGGTAGCAATTTAGAGGGGTTAAAATGGTCATAGAAGCAAACCGGGTCTATTTTAGGTTCGACGGGTTCTTCAAAGGATTAACAAGGTCAATTGTGATTATAAATGATTAAGGAATGATGAAAAAGGTTTTAAGGTTGGTATTAAAGTAAATAGCAATATTAGCAATTCAATTGGTTAAAACGGATTAGAATTGAAGAAATGGGTGTACGGGTTTCAACTAGGGCTCGGTTAGGTTTTCTGACTTTCTATGGCTTATATTTTGCATACATAATGATTAGGGAATGATGGATTTACAGATCCTATGAGCTTAAATAAAAGTATTATTAGATAGATTTTTGATCGTTGTTTAAGTTAAAATGGGTTTGAAATTGAGAAAACGGTCAAAATCACAATTAGGCATAATAGGTTTCCTTGGATTCGTTAAGGTTTTCTAAGCTTTGATTTCTGCACATTGCCAAGTAAATGATAGATATGATTTAGAAAACTTATTTATGAGTTTTAAAATCGCCTCTTGGTGGTATTTGGGAATAGAATGGTTTAAAACAAGGTAAACGGGTTAAATGAATCAATTAGGTAAATTTAGGGTTTCTAGAATTATGTTTTTTGTTGCGACAAGTGAAGTAAAATGATGAAGTAATGATGAAATAATGATTGAATAGGATGATAATGATTGTAAAATAAGTTTAATACAACTTATTCGAGTGTTGGTTTGGTTTACAATGATAAAAGCCAAGAACCAGGTCATGGTTTTTTAGAACTAGCCTTGGTTTTTAGGGTTTAGGGTTTTGAATTAGGGTTTTGAGTGCATAAAGATGTATGAAAGTTTATGAATAGAATATTTAGGGTTTATACATTGTATATTGAGTGTAGTAGCTTGTACAAAAGTGATGGTGAAGAAATTAGAATGAAAACGGAGGTAAAACGGCTATTTTAGAGATCATGCTTAATGACTTGTACATTGTGCTTTGAAAACTTGTACTTGACTTGGAGGGAGTTTATATTTCAAATGAGATGTTATATTGCTTGTACATAAGCTTTAGTATCTTGTACATTCACTTTAGATGTTAATGGAATTAGGGTTTAGAGGTATACGATAACGGTTTAAAGCCCGTTTAGATATAACGTTGCGAATAGTACATTATAGGAATAATGTACCTTGTAAAAAGAATATGATGATATTGACTTGACATGTTATGATGTTTGCTTGACATATATGAAGACAGGATTGCCATAGATAGGTTGCGTGAGCTCGTCTACTCTAGTTATGCAAGTTATATAATATATTGAGATATTGTCAATACAAGTAATGTAATAAAGCGAAAAATTTCCCCGTACAATTGTGATAATAGTAAAATAGGTTTTGCATTTGATGAAAATTCTTGGGTTGTTATAGTCTCCACCCCTTACAGAAATCTCGTCCCGAGATTTAATTGAAAGTTATAGTGAATAGATGTAGGTACTGGGCATGAATTTGATTTTTATGTTAGGTTAATCAAGGTCACAAGTCCACGTGTGTGATGCATTTATAATTATGTTGTACACCATAATTATAATTACCTCCTTTCACACGTCTACTTATTTTCAAGATCATACCTCTTGGTGACAGTCAATAGAATTTCTCTAGATTCTGGTAGAATCTGGGTGGATGGAATACGTTGCGCCACTCAGATCGTAAGAAATCGTTATTCATTAACCTTTAAAAGTCAACATCAAATAAGAATGCTATCACAAGTCTTTGTCAAAATTTTCATACCTAGTGGTATTGAAATCATTTGACATTGCATAGATTCTTGTGTGTTTCCTTGTTATTATGTTGCAGAATATAACAGAGAATTTTAGTATACGAAGATCATGGAATGAGTGATGTTAAGGAATGATTATGAATTTGTAAGAGTGTTGCTAATCATGTGAGATATAGATTTTTGGAATGAATGGATGATGAAGGTAATAATGATAATGTTTAAGTGAAGAAAAGGAAAGTATTTGTATAAACGGATTAAAAGAAACTTGTTTGTACATATGTTATATACTTAAGCCTACTTATTTATAATTAGTCACTTACAAAAAGAAGCGTCCAACTCCTTGTAACTGAGAATTTATAAATTCATAGTTCAGAGATTTATAATTTCCTTATTCAAATGAAGAAGTGACCTAATTCATTTCATAAGATGACATAAATCTCTACCACTATGTATAAAAAAAACACGATATGTCATAGTGTAAAAATGATATGATCATGAGTATGTTTAGATAATATTGAGATGGTTTGATGTACTGATATATGTTGTTTAATTACACATTCATTCCAAATACGCGGACTTAAAATCTAAAAACATGCCAAAAAATACATTTATTTGTATGCTTGCATTGTATTGTGCAGGATACGGATATTCAAGAAAAGGAGCAAAAAGAAAGCCAAAAACAAACAAATCCAAGCACGAAAAAAGGACCAAGTCAAGTCGAACTCTAAGTCATCCGCCAATGAAGATGTACAACTTGAGGGCTAAAACTCCAAGCCTAGAAGTGTATTGACAAAAGGATTAATAAGACAAGGCCAAAACTGCCAACCGGTAGATATTGCATTTAAGTTTAACAACTTCAGGGGACCAAACTGCATCTTCCCCCAAAAGTCTTCTTACCCCACCCTAAAACCCAGTTACAACCTGGTATGTCTCCCATTCTTTTCTCCCCTGCAAAACCACCTTCTCTCCCTAGCAAAATCCATTTCACCCACCCTACTAATTCCCCCCAGCTGTATAAAGTCCATTTGCGCAATCCCTCTCCATTCCTCAAACATTTCGATGGGCTGAATTGACTCCACAGAAGCTCAAAGATTCAAAGGCTGGGATTTTCATTAGACCACATCCTCACACAACAAGCACACGAGTTTTTATCTCCTCTCCAAAGAAGCACAAGCTGCAAGTCCAAGACTTCGGCTATAAATAGAGCTTTTTGTAAGCCTTTGAGGCACCTAGTCTTAGTTTTTATCTAGTTTTTAAGTTTTAATACAACTTAGCTTATTTTTAGTTATTTACAGCTTTTATTTCCAGCTTTGTAACACTTTCAAAATTAATGCAAGTTTGAAGTTTTTAAATCAATATCAGTGTTAAGTTACTTAATCTTATTGTTTTGTATTCACAAATCACTCTCAAATATACCACAGCTTATGTTATGGATGATAAGCCAGTTCTGGATGGGCTTATGGACTCTCACTAACTTGTTTTCCTCAAGTTAGAGCTTGTAGATTCTTGATTTAGCCCTGTTTTGAGCAAGGGGTGTTGTAAGTCTCTTTTCTTTTCTTACTTTACTTATCTATTGCAGAACTGCTAGTTTATTTAATACAACTGTTGGTTTTAAGTTAATACTGCTAGACCAATTCATGCTTATTTAAGTGCTTATTATTGATTAATAATTGCTTATAAGTGTTTTACTTTGTTATTTGATAATCTGTTTTTAATAAAAATGATTTTTGGAAATGTTAAAGGCTATTTTGAACAAGCAGTACTAACTCCAAGTTAGTACTGCTAGTTGATTTTAGGAACAGTACTAACTTTAGCCTAGCAGTACTAACTCAAAGTTAGTACTGGTAGTTCATTTTAGTTAGTACTGTTAGTCCATTTCTGCTTATTAGCTTATTGTCTCTACTTATTTAAGATTAGATTAGCTTTTTAGAGTATATTAAACCATTTTCCTTTACTTTCTTTAGGGGTAAGCTTATTTAAGCTTATTTTCCTTTTTCAAAATATTTTAAGAGTTTTTCAGTTTTAGTTTTTCAGCTTATTTATCATTTTAGTTGCTTATTCCAATTACTAAGTGCTTATTAAGGTTAGGTGAACTTCTGTTTTAGCTTTGTTTGCTTATTTATTATTTCTTTAAGTCTTGTTAGCCTAGCAGTACTAACCTTAAGCTAACAGTACTAACTTTAGCCTAGCAGTACTAACTCCAAGTTAGTACTGGTAGTTAAAACTGTTAGTACTGTTGTTAGTACTGTCGTGTTTATCTTGCTTAATTTAGCTTAATTGCTTTTTATTTGCTTATTTAGAGTTAGTTTAGCCTATTTTGATTTGTTTTAAGTTTATTTGAGCTTATTTGTGCTTTAGTGTAAAAGTTTTAAGCGTTTTTGCCTTTTCTAGTTTTGATTCTTATCCCAGCTTATTTTCTTTGCTATTTTTATGTGCTTTTGCTTATTTTTATCAGTTTCTGTGCCCAATCATTCCTTGTGACATTCAAACACAAATCATCAATCGTCTTTCGATTTTCCATCTCTAGCCTCGTTGGGACATAACGACCCGGGAACACTCTATACTGCTTCCGGTTTACTTGAATTCGCGTAATTCTGATCCTTTTTTGTTTGTTTTTTATATTTGTTTATATTTATCGCAATAAAAAGGTGTGAGTTTAACCTTAACCATCCTCTAATAAGCTAGGGTTTAACTCAAGGATTACTATTGATTTAATTTAACCCCCCCCCCTTTAAAACAAGAATAAAATAAAAATCAGCAAATAAGGATGCTTTATGCGGATGCTTTAATTGTGACAGAATTAATATGTCTGGGTCTTAGGAAGAAGTCCCGCCTAAGTCTTAAGAATGATATGCCACCTCGAGAGAAGAAATCACAGCACTTAATAAACAAACCAACGTTCTAATCGAATTAATAATGGTTAATACAATTTTCTTATATTTGGCTCGACCGCTCTTTGATCTTCTGTTAAATAGCTTGCGTGGGTTAAAGTGTCTTGAATTGATTGTAGTCACCGACCAAACCGTGTCAGTCTCAACCCCCTTTTTACCTGTTAGAATTAGGATTAGAACTAACATAGGATTAGCATAGGTTTGACTTAGATTAGAATTAACTTAGATTAGATAAACCAAAATATAAATAAATTGATAGATTTAACCTCGCTTCAAGTATTCGACACCCTACTTACCACGAATCTACCACCGACCGGGTACACTGCCCGTTAAAGTGTTGTTTTTGGTTAAGACGGCAAAATATAAAATTAAAACTTGAACTATCATAAATAAATACCACACAACGACACAATCAAGTTTTTGACGCCGTTGCCGAGGAGTGAAAATTAACCTTGATTTTTATTTTATGTTTTGGTTTTTAACATTAGATTAGATCTAACCCTTAGGAGTAGTATTAATTAGATTAGTGTATATTCTTGTATATTTTGTATATTTGTTAGTTTAATTGTTTGCTTGTATATTATGTGTTTAATTTAATTGTTTGCGTATTTAATACATTGTTCTGGCCGATAACGCGATACGGCGTATCCACTTCCATCGGATACGGCGTATCCAACTTTTTGTCCAATACAACGTGTTGATTCAACTGATTAATATGGTGTGTCCACTTCCATTGGATACGGCGTATTGATCATCTGGAACAGAATCAAAATCTGAGTTTTTGTATTTGATTTCCGTGCTAAATTTGTTTTATTTCTTCAGAACAAATCCTACTGATTTTTTATCCCTTGTTACAGGTAGTGCATGGCAAGGAGTTCAACAAACGAACTATTCACACCCTACAAAGAACCTGAACGAGAATTTCGATCATTTAGGAGACACTTCAAGACACTAAGTCTTGATGAATTGAGATCGCCTGATTTCAATTTCTTTCTGACCAAGAATACTCGGAGGAAGAAGTTGCGGAAACAATGGCGGAAACTATAGAGCAATACATGAGTAAGACCCGGGATGACTATGGATCGGGGGTTGCTAGGCCTAAAATTGAAGACAATGATAACTTTGAACTAAAGGGCCAATTTCTTAAGGAACTACGTATTAACACCTTCAGCGGTTCGGATCATGAAGATGCGAACGAACACATTGAGAACGTTCTTGAGATCGTGGATTTATTCCACATTCCTAATATTACTATAGACCAAGTGATGCTTAGAGCCTTCCCTATGTCCCTTACCGGAGCCGCAGGTCGATGGCTAAGAAACAAACCAACTGGTTCGATTACAACCTAGGAAGATCTAAAGACTAAGTTTCTAAGCAAATATTTCCCACCTGCTCGTACTGCAAAGAAAATGGAAGAAAACAACAACTTTCAACAAGATCCAGACGAAAACCTCTATCAAGCTTGGGAACGATTTAAAGAGCTCTTGATGAAGTGTCCTCAACACTAATTAACGGAGATGCATGAGGTAGTCTTGTTCTATAATGGATTGGATGTTCCAACTCGACAAATTCTTAATTCAAGAGGTGCCATACCATCAAAGACTGCTGCTGACGCAAAAACAGTCATCCAAGATATGGCTGAATACTCTCAAATGGAACATCAATAGTCAGAAGTACTGAAACTTTTGATGGATTAGCAGCAATACAAGAACAACTGAACAACCTTGGAAGAGAAATCAAAAAGGTAAATGAAAAAGTTTACGCTGCTCAAGTATGATGTGAACAATGCAAAGGACCCCATTACACCAAAGATTGCCCACTCAAAGAAGAAGGAAAAACTCTAGAAGAAGCTTACTACATGCAATTTGGTGGACCTTTTCAATGAGGAGGATATAGAGCAACAGCTCCAGGTTGCTATTAAAGGAACAACGCAAATCCTTCGTACCAAGAACGAAGGCAATCAATGGAAGATACCTTGAGCAAATTATGGGAGAATCGGCAAAAAGACACGAAGAAAACTTAAATTTGATTAAAGAAATCAGAGCTTCGACAGATGCTGCCATAAGGAACTAAGGAGCATCAATTAAAACTTTGGAAATCCAAATCGGACAAATGAGCAAGGTACTACAGGAAAGAGGATTTGGAAGCCTACCTAGCTCTACTGAAGCAAACCCGAGAGATCAAGTCAAGTCGATTTCAACTACCATTGAAGCTTATTCATACCCGATACGCCGTATTGGATCCTCCTAATACGCCATATCCACTGGACATAACCGTACACTGATGTACGAGACAAGACAAATGACGATTCCATTTTTAAGTCATTTGAATGGTTACTACTGTGAAGAAAAGAAGGGATCATATGGACCATAATTCTCGGAAGCTTACTCTAAAGCTTCACACATCAATAAATCCATAACCCGAAAGGAGAAAGACCCAGGGAGTTTCACTTTACCTTGCTTTATTAATAATGTTTGCTTTGATAATGCCCTCGTTGACTCAGGGGCTAGCATTATTGTTATGCCTCTCTCGACCTACCTTAACTTAGGATTAGACGAATTAGCTCACACTAAGCTAACAGTGGAATTAGCAGACAGGATTCTGAAATATCCAAAAGGAATAGCTAAAAACGTACTAGTAGGAATTGGTAAATTTACTTTCCCTATAGAATTTATAATTCTAGATATGCCCGAGGATATCAAAGTGCCATTGATCCTCAGAAGACCATTTTTGTCTACCGCCCGTGCTAAGATTGATGTTTACAAAAGAAATATTACTTTAAGGGTCGGGGAAGAAAGGATTGTTTTCACAGGTATTAAACCTGCTAGTAGTTTAATTAAGAGGGTCTACATGCTAAGTTTGAGAGAAAGAATAAAACTTGATTTAGAAGCTAGGCTTATGGGAGAAACTTTGGTGTTAAATAGATCATTAGACCCTTTCTTGGAGGATTACACTAAATCAAATAATCTAAATGAACCATTTGAGCTTAGGAGAAATCAAGAAGATGATTTGATGCCCACCATTGAGGAAGGTGAGGTAATTGAGGAATTTAGAACTAGGGATGATGACCTTGATATTGGAATTGATAATTACCCTAGTTATTAGGACTATGATAAAAAGATCCATATAGATTGTGCTCACAACTTAAAGTTTTCTTGCATGATAGGATTTGAATTTACACACGCTAACTTTTTCCCACTATTGTATGTCAATGTGACGTCCAAAAAGTTTCATAATTCTATAATTAAAGATAAAATGGTGTACAAAGGGAATAATATTGTAGGAGCCTTAATGAACATACCTATCTTTGTTGGAACTTTTTATGTGATAATGGATTTTGCAGTTTTAGAACATATGGATGCTTATTGTGATGAAGGAATGGGTGATGTTATTTTTGGTGAACCATTTTTAAGAGAAGTTGGAATTAAAGCAAAACGGTTCGAAGGAATGATTACCATTTACAATGGTGATGATGAAGTAACTTACCAAATGGTGCGATCACATCCGAGGTTTAAACACCATACCAATGAGCAATGCAACAAAATCCTACCATTACTGAAGGTAAGTGAGAAAGATGAGATGAATGGAATCTCGCATGCATACCAAAAGCTTAAGGGGTTCTACAAAGGAGTTTTGAATTTAGGACCCGATTACATCCGAGATGAGAAGACAGAAGAATGGCTCACACGCGGGCACATTAGCGTGCATGAGATGGAATGAAAGGAGAAGCTGAAGAAAAGTCTAACTTAAAGACTTCGCTGTAAACAAAAGTGCTTCCCGGGAGACAACCCGAAATGTTATTTAATTTTATCGAGTCTGTCTTCCTAGACATCAATACGGCGTATCCGCTCCATACCATACGGCGTATTGATTGTCTGGACATTATCAGTCTTTATTTTTTATGCACTTTAAAAACATTATTGTCAGTTCTGTCAATACGGCGTATTCATGCACATGATACGGCGTATTCAACAGACTGACCCGTATTTAGATACTTTTTACAGGTTTCTCAATACGGTGTATTCCAGTTTATGGATACGGCGTATCGATCTCATGTACAAATTGTTTAATATAAAATTAACCGTATGTACCAAGATAGGAATGCATGTTTTTTCTACTTTACACATGACCTCATGAAATAAAAATCGATGATTATTAATGGAGAATTTACAAATCTGGAGATCCTAAAGTATTGGAGTCTTGAAACTTTAAGGCGGTTGTTCAACACGTAATCTTGCTCAATAAAGCTACATGGAGAATCTACCGAGCAAATATCAGGAGAGTTTCTCATTTTAATTCTTTTTAATTCCCGTATATTTAATGTTTTATCTATACAACGAGGACATTGTATAATTAAAGTGGGGGATGGGAATTAGAATGTTTACTTGTCTTATTTTTTACACTTAAAATGCTTATATTGTGCTTAAATTAAAAAAAAATCAAACATACTTTTGTGAAATTACATGATACATGACCCGCACACAATAACCCTTGTTAGATATTGTGAGGATTTAACCTTTCCGTTTCTAAATGTTTACCCAAATTCCATAAAATATGAGTGTGTCGGTGATGTAGTAGACTTTAGAACTTGGCTTGGTATATCACTCGAGACCACAATGATGAGTATTATGGATTTAATTGGAGTAACTTGTTTAAATTGGTAAATTTTTAGGATTACACCCAAATCGCCTTTCCATGTTGTTTATTAACTAACTACACCGGTTAGTTAATCTCCCGTTTAAACCTTTTGTTTACTCTCACTTTAAGAGTAAGATTCCCCTAGAACAACCCGTAGAGTCAATCCTTTAGGAATTACACCAACTATTTGTTTCGTTACACCCTTACACCTTAACCTACCCTGTTAGATTAAGTTTAATTTACAGTTGCTAGTTGCTTAAAGTGTAAAGTTTGTATTTCTCGAGTCTTGTGTCATTTTCTATCTTTGGTGCGGTTGGAAATTTACACATTGTAAATGGGAATGTATATTAGTAGTCAAAACTCATGTGATTTTACTACCATCACAATTATTGATGAGTTCGACGAACGAAGAACTATCAAAGAAATTGTCCAGAATTATTATGATCGTGAAGATGGTGAAACTACACAGAGATTTGAAGCATAGTTAGCAAAAAAAAATGCAACTAAAAAAAGAAGGAAAGTTTGAAGATAATCGTTTCGCAAGAGCATTACCAAAGGAATTACACGAATGATTGATTATTCGTTGATACGCAACAAAAATCAACGATGTAAAGAATTTTACAAAGTGGAAGATATCGCCACTTGCCTTGTAGAGTATGTAAAGTTTTGGGATGATTGGGAAGTTGACCGGTACAGGAATAGCAACTTAGGTTGTTGTTTTTGATCGATGATCAAGACGTTGTAAATAATCGTGTCTTTATCATGGTAACGGTCGGGAAAAGTGTCTAGCAACTTGTACTTTAGGCTTAATCTATTTGTTTCTTGATTTTTATTTAACAACAATTTACTTCCCTCTCACCTAATGATTAGCCGCTGGTTTTACGCGAACGTGGATGTGATCGAGCGTGCATGTCTATTCCGTCGTTACGGCCATGTATGCATGTCTCAGCTGCCTTGTTGGTTTATGACTTTTGGTGAAAGTTAGAAGGTCCCTACCCTATATCATTCTTCATCCTAACCGTTGGTTAAATTCGAATGGGGATGTGATCGAACACACATGTCTATTCCGTCATTACGGCCATGTATGTGTGCTTCAGCTGCCCTGTTGGAGTGGTACTTCTGGTGAAAGATTGTAGAATGATCAAACCGTAAGCCTTTCCATACAAAAACCCATATTTACCTTTATAAACTTGTTACTCCTTGGCTTTAGTGGTGGAGATGTGTATCCTTGCCAAGCTTATGATAGAATACTCGTCACGACCGAGCAATTGAGCGAATTAGTTACATGTTACCACATAGATTAGTTGAGTGATTTGAGTGTTTTCATCTTCCTATTTCGTGAGGTGTTTGGTTGTGTACTTGTAATAGATCAAATAAATGCTTTAACGGAAAATATCCTTAGGGATACATTTTTATAAACTTCTAAAGGCTACTTGAGGACAAGTAGGATTCAAGTGGGGGGATATTTGATGACATCAAATAACGTCTATTTTATAGCATCATTTATCCCATGTTATTAACTTATTTTGTATAATTATTGCAAAGAATTGTTACTTAATCGTTTATATTTAAGAATTGCAGTAATTATGGAGTACTTGGTGAAAGTTAGCAAAAGGCGCGCATTTTGGAGCTTAAATGAAGATATTTTGAAGATTACTATTCTGACTACTGGTACGCCGTATCCATCAAGGAAGATACGGCGTAAAGACCACAAAGGAAAGAAGATCAATACGCCGTATCCATAATACCAATACGCCGTATTGGAAATATAGTATGTGAATATTCTGGAAGATATCAAACGTGGTCTCTACTCCAAGAAACCCCCCAATACGCCGTATCCAACCCATTGGATACGCCGTATCGAACCGACTTCTAGACCCTATAAATACAAAACTCAAAAACGAGTTTTAAGTGTGCTAAATCATATTCTCGATACCTAAACCATAAAAGTCGATTTTCAGAGGAGAAAAAGAGCAGAAGAGGTCGAGCAACGTTATCAATTCCATAGGAGACAATGTGTAATTCCATATACTTTAGTAATCGTTCAGTTTTTGGTATCATTCGTTAACTCAGTTAGTTTACCTTGGCTAAATAATTGCTCTTGTATTTATTATGACGTTTGAAGGCTAATACCTTCGGGTATTAGCCATTATTATGAAGATTTGAATGTTTGGTTTTGTTTATCTGATCTGAATATTTGGTATTGTTTATCTTGATTTCTTGATTTATCGTTGAATGCTTGTTTATGTTTATCAATTTATACTTGTTTACGTGCTTTTGTATGCGACCTATCATTCAACTGGATCTAGTGATACGGACCAAGTAATCTAGAGTCTGGGATAGCTCTCCATATAGTGATTTATACATCTAGAATCATAGGATCACAAATATTGTCCTGCAAAATCTGTGTCTAGGATACGCTTCGGGATTAACTAGTTAATTGGATATTGCCTTTGGTTTATTGAACGTGTTGACTAGAAGGTGAACCTAGATAACTCAACAAATAACGTACCAATTTCATTGGATAGTTGGACAAGTGGACTACTAGTGTATAAATTGCCATTAAGCGGTAAGTGGGTAAAGTCTTTATGAGTTAGGGTTTAACAAGATCACCATTGCTTTAATCCCTAAGATAGATTATAATCAGTAAATAAGGATGCTTTATGCGGATGCTTTAATTATGACAGAATTAATGTGTCTAGGTCTTAGGAAGAAGTCCCGCCTAAGTCTTAAGAATGATATGCCACCTCGAGAGAAGAAATCATTGCACTTAATAAACAAGCCAACGTTCTAATCGGATTGATAATGGTTAATACAATTTTCTTATATTTGGCTTGACGTTCTTTTATCTTCTGTTAATTAGCTTGCGTGGGTTAAAGTGTCTTGAATTGATTGTAGTCACCGACAAAACCGTGCCAGTCTCTCAGGCTGAAACCCCCTTTTTACCTGTTCGAATTAGGATTAGGACTAACATAGGATTAGCATAGGTTTGACTTAGATTAGAATTAATTTAGATTAGATAAACCAAAATATAAATAAATTGATAGATTTAACCTCGCATCAAGTGTATCGACACCTACTTACCACGAATCTAACCACCTGACCGGTACAACCCCGTTAAAGTGCTGTTTTTGGTTAAGTTGGCAAAATATAAATTTAAAGCTTAAACTATCATAAATAAACACCACACAATGACACATTAGCAGTTTTCACGTCTATTTGGTAAACCGTGAATGATTTGTGTGCAGCGTAAGCAAGAAATATCCTGATAACTTCCATCCTAGCAACCAAAGCGAATGATTCTTCAAAATCAATTCCTTCCTCTTGACGACACCCTCTCACAACCAAATGAGCTTTGTTTCTGATGATTGTGTTTTCTTCATCGAGCTTGTTTTTGAATAACCATTTCAGAGTAAGGGGTTTGATGTTGTTCGGATAAGGAACTACCTCTTATACATCAAGCCGTTTGAACTGGAGAAGCTCATCTTGCATTGCCTCAATTAATCCAGCATCGGTCATAACCTGTTTGACATTTTTTAGTTCCATAGTGCTCACGGACATTGCATAAATGCATATTTCCGCATCTGTTCGTAGCTAATTTCTTGTCAATACTGATCTTGAGGGTTCTCCTATCACTTATTCTAGAGGGTGATCCTTAGTCCATTGGTATTCATGTTTGTACGGTTAATAGAAGGTATGCATGTTCGACGGATCCACATATTGAGATGATGATTCTACTGAGCTTCTGGATGGTGAAGCAAATGGATTTATGAAAATATTATCGTCAAACATTACATTGTTGATATTATCAGCAACTGCTTCAGATTAGAGTTGAGGTTAATCAGTTTGTTGCTGAAAATGTTGTTGTTGTTGTTGTAGCTTGATATGTGCTTAAACATAAAAATACATTGAAAATGTTTCTAAAAAGGAAGTCACAGGGTTGGAACCTGTGACCTCCCTCTCAACACACCAAAGCCTCAACCAACGCGCCCTTGGGTCTTTTTCGTTAACCCTTTGCACAATTAATTACTTATATTCAGTTTTGCTGTTTGCTTATTCAGATTATTTTAATTTTTATCAGCTTATAGATTAGAGCTTATGGACTAATTTTTCTTTATAAACCTTAAGGTTAGTGTCTAGTACTTTTATAATTTTTCTCAAAAATTTAGGATTAAGTTTAGTAATTTTAATTTAATTTTTAGTATTATTAGTTTAAGAAAATAGTTTTAATTAGATAAAAAAGTCAAAAAAATATTTTCTATCTTTTAAAAATTATTTTAAGTCATTTTAGATTAAGAAATTTGCATTTTAAGATTTTTAGAGTTTATTTTGATAATTTTTGTTTATCCGTTAGCCCGTTAGTCATTAATTAATCGTTAAGTGTTTAATTGTCGTTAGAATTTAGTTGTGTCTTTAATTCTAGATTAGCGTGCCTTTTCTGTGTCTTCACTTTGCGTTTTTAGATTTAGAATCCAAATCCAAAATATTGATTATTCAAACACGCGTTCACAAACCGAAACAAGGTTTTTAATTCACACTTCGTCGGGATACGACATCCGGGAGATTAAATATTGTTTGTCCTTGATTCGCTAGAATCTATATATACGTAATAATAAAATATATAAAAATATGGAAAATTACCAATTTACCCTTGAGGACAAAGGTAAAAAGGAAAATCTTCACAAATATATATAATATATTACATATATAAACCGGGAAGTATGATTCCCGGGTCGTTATCCCCCAACGATTTGTGAAATTGAAACCACGTTTGATGTTCGGACAATGATTTGAATTGAAGACAAAGATTGATTTGCTTATCTACTTCTACAAATGAAAATAAACAAATTATAACAATTAAGCATGAAATCAAATAACGGGAAATCAAATTTTCACTAAAAACGCAAAACGGGAACCCAAAACGGCAATTAAAAACCCTAAATTTCTAAAATTAAATCTAAAATGAATTTTTCTATTTAAATGGACTCTAATTGACTAACAGGTAAGTTTAAAGAAAACTAGAACAAAAACGGATTTGAAATGAACTTTAAAACACGAAAAATGAGAACGGGAATCAATCTCGTTCTTTAAAAATCGAAATTTTGCAAATTAGACCCTATGAAAGCAAAACTAATTTTCCTATAAACTTTATGATAAAAGAAAATTTTCAAAAAAAGATTTATATTTTTCTGATTATTTTTCTAATTTTTATGATTTTTTTAAAGTTTTTAATGAAAATAAATGTTTAAAAATACTAAACTGTCTATAAAAATTCTAGAAAAAATACAAAAAATAGCTTATGCTAATTAGAACCTAGGAAAAATAACCTTGAGATCACAGCTTATTGAATAAGCTGCGAAATAAGCTATAACAGCCTATTAAGCTTATGAGGGCTAAAAGTGTATAAAGAATAAATGTTGCAAAGGTAAAATGAAAAAGACCCCAGGGCATGTTGGTAGTGGAGTGTGTGGTGTGTGTTATAAAAGGGTTGAAAGTGTTGAGGTCGGGGGTTCGAGTCTTGCTCACCCCCGACTTCCACTTTACCCTTTTTTAAAAAAAAAAAACTTATAAAAGCAAAGTTATTAAGCTCCTAAAAATAAGCATTTTTAATAAAAGTAACTTTTCATGAAAAACCCTTAATAAGCTGAAGAATAGCTTAAAGCCTAACAGATTACTTAAACTAAGTTATTTTTGGCTTTTTCTTAGAATTTAATACTTTTAAAGATTGAATAAGCTTAAACTTAAGAACTTAAAAGCTAATTTTCTACCTAGCCCTATCCTAAGAAACAAGAATAAGATCAAAGTTATAAGCCATAAACTGAAATCAAAATAAGCACTTATGAAAAATACTTAAAACCAAACAGACCTAATGGCAGGCATTAAGCTTAAAATTAATTACTCAAATAAGCACTACAAGACTTGTGACTTATATTTTCTCAAAACCTGATTCAAATCCTTTATACAAATGCTTTTTGAAACTAATTTGGAAAGCTAGAGCTTATGAAAAAAACTTATTAAAACAGACAGGTCAGACATCTTATGATGTCTTTTGATTTTAAAAAGACAAAATACTAATTTAGGAGCTAAAAACGGATTATCTAAAAAACTTTTTCTTGAAATCCAACTTGAAACCACTAAACTACTACCCCAGATCTACTATCTTACCAAAAATCAAGACTTAACAACAATTAGTACCCTCTGAATTATAAGCTAGAAAATGGCTCTTTATCTGTTTTACTTATCTGATGCATTTGACATGACAAAGATCAAAAACTTTGATGATTAATATGCAGACCTAATGAACTTAATCTAACACTTATAAAACTCAAAACTAAGACTGATAAAACTTAGTGCAAGTACTAGAAATGATTTTAGCTAATAATGCAAGCTACACCTAACAGATTTGGACAAAATCTAATCTAACCTATGAAAACTTGAATGACTCTTAATCTAGCTTATAGAACTTCACAAACAAACTTATTTGAGTGATTTAAACCAACTATCAAAAACCAATTGGCCACTAACAGTATTAACGTTTGGTTAATACTGTTATGCCAAACACTACTTTAAACTTGATCAAATCTATTTAGGCATATGAAAATTAAATCTAGCCATCATAACTTGCATACCAGATAATAAGCAGCTTTTAACAACCTTAATAAGCAAATATTAATTAGCAAATAAGCCAGAGTCTATAAGCTATAACTATTCTACTCATGATTGAACTATGACAGATTCAATAGGTAAAACAATAGAAAATGAGATCTAAGCTACTTAAGTGGAAAACAGATTATCAAACTTAATTATTAAGCACAAAGAGACAGTGTTAAGCTAAAATAAGCAAGAAATAAGCAAAATTAAGCAATTAATAAGCTAGAAACTAAAGACAAAAATGTAAAGAGAAACTTACATAAGACTTAGCTAAACAAAGGCTAGAAAAGCTCAAATGAACAGTCTACAAGCTCTGGCTTAAGCAGTATAAGTCCTTATGAGCTCTTCCAAAGCTAGCTCATCTTCCTTAAGTCCATAGTCCAAAAGCAAAGGTACTTATAGCTGATTTTAAGGTTTGAGTACTTAAAGACTTATTTAAGCTCAATCTACTTAAGACTAAGAGAGCTTGTAGAGAGCTTATCAAAGCTTATGGAACAGTAGCATACACATTTGAGGATATGAGAGCTTAATAATGAAAACAGCTTATGAAAATTTTAAAATGAGAATTTTATTAATACTAAAAACGGGTTACAAAGCTTGATAAAAGATGATTACAAATGCTTAAAAGAAAATTACATTTAAAAACTAAAAGCTCTTAACTTAAAAATTACAGGGAAAAAGAAGATTGAGAAGATAGATCCATCTCTGAGTGAGTGAGTAGGCCTTTATATAACTGTCAAGGGAAGCTTCTAGGTCCTTAGCCTCTGCACACGCTCCTTTCAATCCTGGCCTTCAATCATTACCAATCATTGGAAGCTCAATCTTATCCGTTGGATCACTCCTTAGCTCACACGGATTGCCAACGTGGCAATCCGTGATGTGACATCTGTGTTTCTTCTGTGAGTGTCTCTAGTGTAAATAACCATCCCTCTTGTGCTTTCTTCACTTATCCATGTGTCCATTTTCTTGAAATTGACCAACAGGAAAACATTGATGACATTTTATCCCTGCCATAGTGTTCCTTAACCTTTAAATTTACTATCCTAACCCTCAATTATCATTTGCCCTTTGGTTTTTGACCTGTGGGTAAATGTAGAAGACGATCTACAGTAACCATTTTACTCGCCCTTTTTATTTAACTAAAAGGGGGGGGGGGGTTTGACTAGGGAATGGGTATTGGGCTTGACTTTTGCTTATTTATAAAGGTTTTGGGCCTGGGTAGGAATAACTGGAAATGGGCCATGGGCTTTGGATTTGTCTTATAAGGAAGTTAACAGGTGTTAACTCTTATAAACAAGAGTTAACACCGTTAGGGCTTTAAGGATTATTTTTGTAATTTGGCTAACTTTGAGGGACTGGTTTGGTATTTTTGGGATTTTTGTCATTTAGTGTTGACCATGTTTGACTGAAGGTTGACTTGAGTTGACCATTGTTGACTTTTGATAGCATTCTCCCGGCTCTTTGTGTGCTCTTCCGTTCCCGTGTCCGTGTTTGTCCGGTTTTGACCGTTTTCTTGAGATTTTTGCAATATCCGTACCTACACAATCACAAAGACAAAACAAGCAATATTCAAGCATTTAAAGCACAATTTTGTCTTTTTAGGGCCATTTTTGATATAAAACGGATATGTGTTTTCACACATATCAAAATTCCCCAAACTAAGCGATTGCGTGTCCTCACGCAATGTTATATGCCTTATAACCAAATACCTCAAAACTTTCCCAACTAAGCCTTTGAAAAGTAGTAAAGACTTTTGTGGGAAAAATTAAGAAATCACAAGTTATAAAACACCCCTTTTTCCTATTTTTCTAAAACTTTTTTTTAATATAACTGAGATTATTTCGACTTTCGTTATTTCCATAACTGTTAGGGATCATAGAACAAGATGCATTTCGATCCGAGAATGCCCCCAAAAAGGATAAATTCATCGTCCCCAATTTTTCACTTATCCAAACCAAGCTTAAAACAAAATCATAGCTAAATATCAGGAAGGATGCTAACACTACTCATATTTGCAACTTGTGAACTTTTCACTCCCGACATTTATTATATCTTAAGTGAGTGTGCTATTATGAATTTCAACCATGGACCAACGTTTTGCAATTCCACCTAAGAATAATGAGTTTGAAGGCGAGATCATCCCATGTAGCGACTTTCGTCTCAGCACATCCCAATTAGCGGCTAAGAGACCGAGCTTTTGACACCCCACGGAGACAGTATCGGGACTCACAGACTTAGGTATCAAAACTCTATAAGTTTCTTGAAATATTCATAGCTTATAAAATATAAAAAGAATATCAAAGATCAAAAGCATATTTGAAATGTAACAAATGAAATCTATTATTAATTCACACTTAATTATTTAATATTTATGCAATTGGAACCCTCGACTTTTTAGAAGGCTGCAACATCATTGTGACCGGCAAGATGCAGCAAACATTGATCACACTCGGATTTAAATATTCTTACTATGTCTTTTCTTAGAAGAACTACCACACATCGTTTGGAGCCGGTCAAAAGGCAGTAAACTTTTTATCAGCCCACAACTTTATATTTTAATTATTCTTTATAATTATATTCTTTATCATCATATATAATTTTTTCATTTTTTTATATTTAAAGACTTCATTATTGAAAAAATTCAGTACAAAAATTGAACTAGAGACAAAATTTTTTGCTAAATAATGTATACATAAAAAAATGTTGATTTATGTTAAGTCTCCAAAATCAGCAGTATAGTAACCGGTTAAGAGCTTATGGGAGAAAAAGCACCAAGTTACATACATGAGCACTAATATTTTCCAAATAATCCCTTGTTAGCATCCTACTCATACCTACCCTATCATTTTTGTTCTTCGCGATAATTGCGAACCTTTATCCTAAAAGTTAAATGAAACAGCTAGCGCTCAACATCCTCGATCGAGTCAAAAATTTACTCATATTCCTACCCACAAAAAGTCAAGAAAAGTGACCAAACAATTATTTATTTATTGAAAATTTTAATTTTTTTTTCATATTTTTGAAAATTTGTGGTTTAAAAACGGGGTACGTGAGAACAACGGGTAAAAGTAGGTAAGATCATATCGAAGATATACTACCCCATACTAAAATCAAACATTGTCCTCAACTTTCCCTATCCTAAACTTAAAAACCCCAACATAACTCAAGAAAGGTCGATGCTAACTAGAAGCCTAAGGAAAGTATCAGAATAAACAAAAAATCTTTAGCCCGTTTATTAAGTGTGCTACAAGATAAGGTTTAGACGATAATAAATTTTAAGGATATCGGATTTTCCCCCAAACTAATGGCAAAGCAAAGGCTAAATAACTCGAGTGGACGGACAAATCACCGAACAAGAGAGTCTTCAGAAAAGTTGGGTTCAATCCTGCAAACAATCACAAGTACAAACAACAAACACAAAGAACGGAAGAGTACAAGCCTCCTCACAACACATTAGAAATAAGAAAGAAAATAGAAAATGGATAAGCATGGGGTGCCTCCCACGAAGCGCTTTGTTTTTGGTAACCGAGTCACATAGCTTGACTCGATCCCTGAATTCATTTGTCCTTAGGGAGAGTAGAGACCTGGAATTCCTTTTGGTGAATGTCCCCTCGAATAAGCTTGAAGTAATGCTTCACACGATGACCATTCACCTTAAAGTTTGGACCATCAGGTTGAGATAACTCAATAGTTCCGTATGGAAAAACTTTGGTGATGGTGAAAGGTCCTGACCAACGAGTTTTAAGCTTTCCGGAGAATATCTTAAGACGAGAGTTGAAGAGTAAAACTCGATCACCAACATTGAAAATGCGGTTTTTGATCTTTGAGTCGTGAAGCTTCTTCGTCCTCTCTTTATAAATCAAAGAATTCTCGTAAGCTTGATCACAAAGCTCATTAAGTTCATTCAGTTGAAGCTTTCGGTGATCACCCACGATTTTAAGATCGAAGTTAACATGTTTTAAAGCCCAATATGCTTTATGCTCTAACACAATTGGTAAATGGCAAGACTTTCCATAAACAAGCTTGTAAGGCGTACAACCAATCGGTGTCTTATAAGCAGTACGAAATGCCCACAAAGCTTCATCTAATTTGCCAGACCATAAGGCACGGTTTTCTCGAACCGTCCTTTCTAGAATACATTTTAAACCTCGATTGGACACCTCCACTTGACCGCTCGTTTGAGGGTAATAAGCGGTAGCTAGACGATGTGTGACCCCATATTTAGACATTACTTTAGCAAACTGATCATTACAAAAATGGGTCCCACGATCGCTTATTATAGCTCTAGGTGTTCCAAATCGGACAAAAAGAGATTTTAAAAACTTTACTACAACTCTAGCATCATTTATGGGGAGCGCCTTTGCTTCAACCCATTTCAAAAGATAATTAACGGCTACGAGGATGTATTTATTTCCTCTTGAAAACGGAAATGGTCCCATAAAATCAATATCCCATACATCGAAGATTTTATAAACTTGGATAGCATTTTGAGGCATCTCATCTCGTTGTGAAATTTTGCCTTGTCTTTGACACGTATCACAAGATTTGATCATCGTATGGGCATCTCGATATATGGTAGGCCAAAAGAAACCGGCATCAAATACTTTTCGAGCGGTGAGATTGGCACTATGATGGCCCCCGGTGGGTCCTTCATGGCAAGCTTTGAGGATCTCAAGAGCTTCTTGCCCATGCACACACCGTCGAATGATTTGATCCGCACAAGTACGAAAAAGATAGGGATCATCCCAGAAATAATGTTTAACGTCCTTAAAAAACTTCCTCTTTTGTTGAGTTGACATTCCTTTGATGATAAAATTCCCCGCATGGTAATTTGCATAGTCCGCAAACCATGGGGTACTTTCACTAGAAATAACTCCAAGAGTTTCTAAAGGAAAATGTTCATTTATGTCTTTGTTTTCTAACACATCCTTATGAGGATTCTCAAGTCTAGATAAATGGTCTGCCGCAAGGTTCTCACTTCCTTTTTTATCACGGATGGTGATATCAAATTCTTGTAGGAGAAGAACCCACCGGAGCAACCTCGGCTTAGCGTCTTGTTTGTTCATAAGGTACTTTAAAGCCGAGTGATCCGTATACACTATGCTTTTGGATAAGACAAGATATGGCCGAAACTTTTCAAAAGCATACACAACGGCAAGCATTTCCTTTTCCGTAGTAGTGTAATGAATTTGAGCTTCTGTCATTGTCTTGCTAGCATAATGTATAGGCTGAAAATGCTTCATCTTTCGTTGTCCTAAAACCGCACCAATCGCGAAATCACTTGCATCACACATGAGTTCGAAAGGTAGGTTCCAATCCGGGACAACTAAGATTGGAGCTTCGGTAAGCTTCTTTTTAAGAGTCTGAAAAGCATCAATACAATCCTTAGAAAACACAAACGGTGTTTCCTTCTCAAGAAGGTGAGTCATTGGTCTAGCAATCTTAGAAAAGTCTTGGATAAATCGTCGGTAAAAACCTGCATGATCTAAGAAACTCCTAACACCTTTTACGGTAGTCGGGTGAGGGAACTTAGCGATAACATCGACTTTAGCTCGATCAACCTCAATTCCTGATTTTGAAATTTTATGCCCTAACACAATTCCTTCTCTACACATAAAGTGGTACTTCTCCCAATTAAGAACTAAATTTGTGTCTTCACACCGTTTTAGCATCTTTTCTAAATTGAGAGGCACGAATCAAAATTATCCCCAAAAATCGAGAAATCATCCATAAACACTTCCATAGTCTTTTCGATCATATCATGGAATATAGCCATCATACACCGTTGGATAGTACCGGGAGCATTACACAAGCGAAATGGCATGCGACAGTACGCGAAAGTTACATATGGGCATGTGAAAGTAGTTTTCTCTAGGTCTTGGGGATCTATTAGTATTTGGAAATATCCTGAAAATCCAACTAGAAAACAATAAAACTCATTCCCAGCTAATCTTACAATCATCGGATCCATAAACGGCAATGGAAAATGATCTTTTCGAGTCGCTTCATTTAATTTTCTATAGTCGATACAAACTCTCCACCCGGTAACTAAACGTGTTGAAATTAATTCATTCTCTTCATTAGCAACAATGGTTATTCTACCTTTCTTGGGAACACAATGCACTGGACTAACCCATGAGCTGTCGAAGATCGGGTAAATCATTCCGGCATCAAGAAATTTTAGGACCTGCTTTTTGAGTACCTCGTGAATTTTTGGGTTAACCCGTCTTTGACTTTGAACTGTAGGTTTGTAATCATCCTCCATCAAGATTTTGTGTGTACAAAAATAAGGGTCGATACCCTTGATGTCGGTGATTTTCCAAGCAATGGCCCTTTTATGAGTCTTAAGCACCTTTAAGAGAGCATCTTTGTCATCATCTTTTAAACCTTTTGCAATAATCACTGGTAACTTGTCGTTTTCTTCCAAGAAAGCATATTTTAAGTGGGACGGCAAATCTTTTAACTCTAATTCCGGAGGCTCTTCAATTGAAGATTTTGCCTCGGTCACTTCACTTTGTTTAAGATCTATCGGAGGAAGTTGAAATGGGTCATTATTTAATAATTTTTTGATTAAACAAATATCTTCCTCTGGATTGCAATCGGCATGATCAATTTTCGGTGAAATAGAATCATCCTTAAGATAAGCTTTGATTTCTTCCAAAATGAATTCGGAAGTAAATGGCTCAGACGTTGGGGTGGGATTGCCACCCGAAGAATTAGGAAATCCTAGAAGTTCCAAAGCATATTCCTCATAAACTGCATCAATGATGTCAATTCGGTTTACCGACTTGTCATTTGTAGAGGAGTATCTCGTGGTTTGATCTAGATTAAAAGTGACTGCTTCGTTATCAACCCGAAGGGTTATTTCTTCTCAATAAACATCAATTAAAGCACGACCGGTCCTTAAAAAGGATCTCCCAAGTATGAGAGGTACTCGAGGATCGGCTTCGAAATCAACAAAAACAAAATCGGTAGGAAAATGAAATTTCCTAACTTTGACAAAAACGTCTTCGGCGAGTCCTTTAGGATAAGTAATTGATCGGTCCGCTAACTCTAAAGCCATCCGAGTTGGTGTAAGTTCCGACAGAGAAAGTTGTTTCCAAATAGAAAGAGGCATAAGATTTATGCTTGCGCCAAGATCGGCTAAGGCGTGGCATACATCCATCCCTGGGAAATTACATGGAATAAGAAACTTGTCGGGATCTCCAAGCTTTTCGGGAAGCTTTTTGAGGAGCATCGCCGAGCAATTCTCGTTCAATGGTATCTTAGCTAACTCAAGCAACTTTTCCTTATTAATGAGCAAACTCTTAATCGTAGGAGCAAATCATGGCATCAAAAGTAAAGCATCAGCGAAAATAATGTCGAAGCGCAAATCTTGAAAGATTTAGAAGATCTTCTCCATTTGATTCGAAGCTTTGTCACGGGACTTTTGATCATCACGTCGTGAAGGATATGGAATATTTGGCTTAGGTAGACTCTTTAGAATACCGGATTCCGAAATAGGAGTGGTTTTAGGCAAAGTCATTGGAACATCGAGTTCCGAAATAGAAATGGGGATAACCGGAGGTGGGATTTGAGCGGTACTTCCTTGGAAATTTGTTTGCTCTTTATCCGTTGTC
>BQNB010024265.1:0-60913 GCA_026074375.1 Tanacetum coccineum
ATATTGCTTATCTATTATATTAGCGAGGTATAAGTATATATAAATTATACTAAAGTATGTGTTTGAAGTATGTTATTTTTGAAGATAAGTCATCAACCATCACACCACTGAAAATGTTAAGGGTGACCGTACAAGGTGCATCTGACCTCTATGCATCAAACCTGAAAAATGTTTTGGAAATAAGTGTCTAAGTGGAACATTAATTGGACTAGGTCGTGTTCGGATGTCGTTGCATTTGCTTGTGTGATATTGAGTTTGCTGCTTGAGGTGAGTTCTCGTAGCCCCACTTTTTAAATCTTTTCCGTTGGGGGAAAATGATACTCAAATGTGTTTTGAACTGTTTTTCTAAACTATGCGAAATGTGGTTTTGTTTTGGGACAATTTATGTGCTTATGACTGCTATGTGAATATTATGTGGTATGATTGTTCTTGCATGCATCGAGGTGCATGGCAAGGTGTGATTAGCATGGATTTTCTATGTTTGTGAAAGGTTACCCTATTGTAAATGTTCCAGTACTGGTGATAAAACTAGCGGGTATGCTAGGTCTTGGTACATGATTAGCGGGGATGCTAAGTCAATGGTTTGTGATTGTTTGCATATTGGCACAACGACTGGGTTTTAAATCAAACCTACGAGCTCACCAACATTCTTGTTGATGTTTTCGAGTATCATTTTCAGGTGAAGTTAATGAACAGTAAGGTTGTGATAAGAGATAGTTGACCTTAAGGGTATCCTATATGGATCATGTATTGAGAAGCCTTGCATTTAGTGTTTGTTTGAACTTAGTAGTTTGAGGATTGTTGTTCTAAGATTGATATAGACCCCTGCGTGGGCATTTGGATTTGTAAGTGACTATGTGATGTGTTCTTGTTGGGATTTCACTCAAGTCTGTACTTGAGGTGGATGATCTTCATGACACTTTTTCATTAATGCATTTTAGATTTCTCTATTTTGTATCTTGTGTTATGATTGATCATTCTTCATCGCATACCCGTATTTCCGCCTATGTCGGGGTGTGAAAGATTAGTAATCAGAGCCAATGTTATAGAGAACTAGGTGGGTTGGCCTAGACTATAACCTAAGATCCGTCATTTAGTTGCGTAAAGGATCTATGTGTGCGGTGTTTCGCTTTTGCTTGCTTTCGCGTGTTCGCGGTTTGGTGCTTTAATTATGTCAGTCATTGAGATGTGTGAGCTCAATACTAAGTACGACTGGGAGAGGATGCAAATATAAATACGGTGGCCAACGTAGTTATAAAAGTATCACAACTTACTCGTACTTGGTAATACCGTTCACACAAATTGATGTTGACACCATAAGGTGGTATTATGTGTATAATTATATATATAGTAAGGTATTCTATATATATGTATATATATGTTAGTCTTACTACCTACCTAATGTTGCCTATGTTCTCCCTTGTATAGATAATACCGCCAAGGACGAGGACCCGAAATGTTGGCCGGCCTGTTGCCGAATTACGAGGAGGGGGAACGGGTTGGTAGAAGTGGGAGGGGTAGAGGACCTAAGGAAGGTAATGATGAGCATGTTGATGAATTGAATGGTCAATGGAATGACCAGGAAGCGGGAGCTAATGGGAATGTAGAGGGAGTCAATAGCGGTGTGGGAGGAGCACTCGACTTCTTGACGATCATTGTCCAACAATTGCAGAACCTCTTACCCGCCATTTTAGCTCAGGTTAGTAACCAAGGAAATGTTGGAAGTCAAAATGGTAATGTAGTTAATGAGAACATTCAGGAGAACGTTAGGAATGTGTTGGTGAATAGCAACCGGGTAGGTTGTTCATATAAGGAGTTCTTAGCTTGTAACCCTAAGGAATATGATGGTAAGGGAGGTGCTGTAGTTCTTACTCGATGGATTGAGAAAATAGAGTCCGTACAAGATATGATTGTTGTATTAGCTGGACCAACAGTGAAATACAATGCTGGTTCATTTGTGGGTAAGGCTTTAACGTGGTGGAACTCTCAGATCCGCACGCTAAGCCGGGAAGTTGCTGTTAGTATGTCATGGAATGACTTTAAGTTTATGATGATAGAAGAGTTTTGTCCTAGTCATGAGATGCAAAAGTTAGAAACTGAGCTGTGGAATCATGTTATGGTCGGGGCTGGCCATGCGGCTTATACTGACAGATTCCATGAGCTGGCTAGATTAGTTCCCTATTTAGTGACCCTAGAAAGTAGGAAGATTGAGAGATACGTGTATGGCCTTGCTCCACAGATCCGTGGGATGGTGGCAGCAATGGAGCCAAAGACTATGCAGAAGGCTGTGCAGATTTCTGGTGCACTGACCGATGAGGCTGTTAGGAATGGATCAATTAAGAAGGTTGAGAAAAGAGGAAATGTGGGGGAACCTAGCATGGATAAGAATGGTAGGGATGAAAAATAAGAAGGACTAGGACTGAAATTCTTTATGGCTACAACAAGTGCAAACACCGTAATGAAGAGAGAATACAGGAGCTTGCCTAAGGTGTACCACCTGCAACCCTACAAGCAACCCAGGAGGGCCTTGTCGCACATGCTTCAACTGTAACTGCCCGGGTCATTTTGCTAAGGATTGTAGAGTTGTGCCTAGGAATGTGAACCCGGTAAATGTAAGGAACCCAGCACCTGCTCGTGGAGCATGCTATGAATGTGGGAGTACTGACCATCTCAAACCGGCATGCCTTAGATTGAATAGAGCACAAGGACCGGGAGGAAACCGTGCAAACCAAGTTGTTTCTAATAATGGGGGTCAGGGTCGTGGAAACCAAGGGAACCAAGCTAGGGGTAGGGCATTCATGTTGGGAGCAGAGGAAGCTCGCCAGGATTCGAACATTGTGACGGGTACGTTTACTTAAAACAATTATTTTGCCACTACCTTATTTGACTCTGGTGCCAACTATAGCTTTGTTTCCACTACTTTTATACCTTTGTTAGGCATAAAGCCCAGCGAATTAGGTTTCAGATATGAGATTGAGATAGCTAGCGGGCATCTGGTAGAGATTGATAAGGTTATTAAGGGTTTCAAACTAGAAATCAAGGGTCATGTCTTTGACATCGATTTGATACCATTCGGGCATGGGAGTTTTGATGTGATTATAGGTATGGATTGGTTGTCTAATCACAAGGCTAAAATAATTTGTCATGAGAAAGTAGCGAGGATACCACTACTAGATGGCAAGGTGCTTAGAGTATTAGGAGAAAAACCGGAAGAGAAAACGAGACTTTTGATGAGTGCTAAGGCTAGCGATAAGAAACAAGAAGAGATTATTGTGGTTAGAGATTTTCCCGAGGTATTTCCGGATGATTTATCAGGATTGCCACCTCTCCGGGAAATTGAGTTCCGATTGAGTTAATCACTTGAGCTGTACCGATTGCAAAGTCTCCCTATCGTTTGGCACCTTCTGAATTGGAGGAGTTGTCAGGACAACTCAAGGAACTCCAGGACAAAGGTTTCATTCGACCAAGCTCATCGCCTTGGGGAGCACCGGTATTTTTTGTGAAAAAGAAGGATGGTTCTTTTAGGATGTGTATTGATTATAAAGAATCAAATAAGTTGACTGTTAAGAATCGTTATCCGCTTCCTAGGATTGATGATCTATTTGACCAACTACAAGGGTCGCAGTTTTTCTCAAAGATAGATCTTAGGTCTGGATACCATCAGCTGAGAGTGCGTGAGATGGACATTCATTATGACTGTGTTTTGAACTATTTGGAATTTGGAGTTACAATAATGCTTTTGGTACTGACTTACGCCACCATCCGATATTCATGGATTTGTTTGAACGGTTTGTTGCCTTATCTTGATAAGTTTGTGATAGTGTTTATAGACGATGTCTTAATCTACTATAAGACTCGGGAGGAGCATGTAGACTACTTAAGGTTAGTCTTGGAACTGCTCAGGAAGGAGAAATTGTATGCTAAGTTTTCTAAGTGTGAATTCTGGCTAAGAGAAGTGCAATTTTTTAGGAATGTGATAAATGGTAATAGGATTCATGTAGACCCTAGTAAGATTGAAGCTGTTAAGAATTGGAAAGCCCCTAGAACTCCATCTGAGGTTCGTTCGTTCTTAGGATTGGCTGGATATTACCATAGGTTCATTGAGAACTTTTCTAAGATAGCTAAGTCTCTTACTATCTTGACTCAGAAGTGTAAGACTTTCGATTGGGGCGAGGAACAAGAATTGGCATTTCAAACTTTGAAGGATAAGTTATGTAACGCGCCTGTTCTAGCTCTCCCTGATGGTCTGGAAGACTTTATGGTATATTATGATGCGTCCGAGTTAGGACTAGGTTGCGTGTTGATGCAGATAGGTAAAGTGATAGCATATGCGTCTAGGTAGTTAAAGGTTCATGAAAAGAATTATACGACCCGTGATTTGAAACTGGGAGCAGTTGTGTTTGCCCGTAAGATTTTGAGACATTATCTGTATGGGACAAAGAGTGTCATCTATACGGATCATAAGAGTCTTCAGCATATCTTTAGTCAGAAAGAGTTGAATATGCGACAACGTCACTGGATAAAGTTGTTTAGTGATTATGACTGTGAGATTCGCTACCATCCTGGTAAGGCGAATGTGGTGGCTGGTGCCCTAATTAGGAAGGAAAGAGTAAGCCTAGGAGAGTTAGAGCTATGAATATGACCCTTCAGTCGAGTATCAAGGATAGGATACTGGCGACTCATAAAGAGGCCGTGGATGAGTCTGCAATATTGCAAAAAGGTTTGGACGAGATGATAGAACAGAGAATTGATGGGACTTTGTACTACCTGGATCGAATATGGGTGCCTTTGAAGAGTGATGTGAGAACCCTGATAATGGACGAAGCCCATAAGTCTAAGTACTCTGTACACGCATGAGCTGATAAGATGTATTATGACCTTAGAGATAGGTATTGGTGGCCAGGTATGAAAAAGGACATAGTTGTGTATGTAAGTAAGTGTTTGACTTGTTTGAAGGTTAAGGCTGAACACCAGAGGCCGTCCGACTTGCTGCAACAACCTGAGATTCCCGAATAGAAATGGGAAAGGATAACTATGGATTTTGTGACTAAGTTGCCTAGGACTAGTAGTGGGCATGGCACAATATGAGTCATTGTGGACCGATTGACTAAGTCTACTCATTTTCTACCTATGCGTGAGGATTATAAGATGGATAGATTGGCTAGATTGTATTTGAATGATATAGTTTCTAGACATGATGTGCCGATCTTGATCATATCAGATCGTGATAGTCGTTTCACATCAAGGTTTTGGCAGTCAATGCAAGAAGCATTAGGAACTCGGTTGGACATGAGTACGGCTTACCACCCTCAGACCGATGGTTAGAGTGAGCATATTATTCAGACTTTGGAAGACATGCTTAGAGCATGCGTCCTAGACTTCGGGGGAAGTTGGGATGTTCATCTTTCATTAGTTGAGTTTTCGTATAACAATAGTTATCATTCTAGTGTGAGATGTGCACCGTTTGAGGCTTTGTATGGTAGGAAGTGTCGTTCCCTGATTATGTAGGCAAAGGTTGGAGAGGGTCACTTTATAGGACCTGAGTTAGTGCAAGAGACCACTGAGAAGATCTCGCAAATTAACGATAGACTTTAGGCTGCGCGTGATCGTCAGAAAAGTTATGCCGATAAGAGGAGAAAACCCTTAGAGTTCAGTGTAGGTGAGTATGTCTTGCTCAAAGTGTCGCCTTGGAAAGGTGTGGTACGCTTTGGGAAGAAGGGGAAATTAGCACCTAAGTTCGTTGGACCATTTGAGATTACTGAGCAGATCAGTCCAGTAGCCTATAGACTTAAGGTGCCAGAGGAATTGAATGGTGTTCATGGCACATTCCACGTGTCGAACCTTAAGAAGTGTTTGGCTGACCCAACACTGCAAGTGCCTTTGGATGAGATCCGAGTTGATGCTAAGTTGAATTTTGTGGAAGAACCCATGAAAATCTTAGAGAGAGAGTTCAAGAAGCTTAAACGGAGTAGAATTGCCATCGTTAAGGTTCGGTGGAATTCGAAACGTGGACCTGAATTCACGTGGAAACGTGAAGATCAGATGAGGCTTAAGTACCCGTGATTGTTTAGTGCTAGTAGTAGCTGAATTTCGGGGTTGAAATTCTTTTAAGGAGGGTAGAATGTAACCCTTGCCTTTTTGTGATTTGAATGTTCTAATTTAGTCCTTTGACTATTTGACTTTTGTCAATTTTGTTAGAACCTGTACCGTGTTGACGGTGGTGAATTCATGTGATAGAGGTGTTTTATCGTTATATGGTGTATAATAATCCTTTTTAGAGGGTATTATTATGTTAATTATGTTCCAGGTGGTTTGACCCGTGAATAGTGTGAAATGCCAAAAACGAGTCCCGACACGTTCGATAATGTTCAAAATGATTTTTGGGAAGTTTAATATGAAAATGAGTCGTTTAAATACTCTAAGTTATGGGAAAAGTATTTTTAAAGTGAATAAATATGCATTGTAACTGAGGAACTATTTTTTCGATCAAAGGTTTTTGAGTTTTAATTGATCCGACCAATATGAAGGCATACGAGCCCCATAGGATACCATATACGGTTTTGAGCTCAAAGAGGGTACAAGGAGGCTTGTTTTTTGGATAAGGGCTCTAGTTGGTAAATGTATATCTTGGCCTGTTGGATTTTAAATCACTCATCATTGTTACAAATAACTAATTCTTGCTCTCTTTCTTTCTTTGGTTGATCCGAGCAGCAACACACACAAAAACACACTTATTTTGAAGTTTTGATCAAGAACAAGAAGGTCTAAGTCATTCGGGTTGATACCAATAGGCGTGGGTTCGTAAAAACAACGTTTAGGTTTTCGGTTTTGTGGTAAATCTCGTTTTTAAAACCCTCTTTGTAATTTTCTAAATCTTGATTTAACTTGTACTTTTGTGTGTTAAATGATGCATAGAAGCTAGTTGTACGGTGCGTTTGTTAAAAATCGAACACGAAAATTTTGCGAAAAGAATAAAGGGTTGCGTTTTGGTTCGAATGAAAGTAAAATGGAGTAAAGTTTTTGGAGTTTTATTGTTGTGGTCATGATGGTTGAAAAATATTTATTTGCTATTTAGCTTATTTTGGTTAGTGGTGTATTTTGGCTTATTTCACAAGGGAAGTATTTTTGGTTATTTACCTTGTATGTCGTATATTCGTGGACTATTTTGATAGCTTATAGTGATTACCAAATGTATTACGTAACTTATTAGCTTATTTAAAAGCTTAATATAGTTATTTGGGAGCTTATGGGCTCACAGCCCAAACAAGCCCAATGAGCTGTGGCTTATTGTGGGCTTATTGTGGTCCGAATTATTTTGTTAGCTATTGTTTAGGGCTTATATTTACTAATGAGCTTTGGTATTGGGTCTAAAATATATATTATACATACGAATATCTTAATGGATCCTAATTTGGCCTTAAGGTCCAATAAGCGTAAATTAGTCGTTTTACGAGTTTTGGTGAACTTTTGGAAAGCGAAACATACTTATGATATGATATTAAAAGTCGTTTTTGGAAAATATACTTTGATAACATTGCGAGATATGATTTTGGTGCTTTGTCAAAAAGTGATAAATTGTGAAAAATGTTTGAAATTAAGGTTTAAAAACCTTGGAAAACGTTTTATAAACGAACGGGTCATGTCAAAATTTCGTAAAAAGTCTATACTTAGAAATTTTACTCAAAACGCTATTCTTGATAAAATAATAAAATATTATTATTTTAATAAGCCGACTAAAAGACGAAAAAAATATTTTTCTAAAACTTTTCTAAATTGTTTAGTATAATTAAACGTTTTCGTTCTTATAATTTAAAAGATGAATTAATGGTAACTAAGAGTACCGAATGGAATTACTGATATATATATATATATATATAGATCCTAGTTAAAGTAGTGTAGTATCTTATAATTGTTAAAATGAAAAGTGTTTTGGACCATTAGATCTATTATTTTGATTAAAATGACATAAATGTCATTAAATGAAAATAAAAAATAGAATTAGTTATTTTTGTATAGCATTAACGTTATTTTGGGTAATCCTATTTGATTAAATATATGTTACAAATACGTCTTTATTGCCTCCATAACTCTTATTGTAACTCCCCCTCATAAATTATCCTTTGACTAAATATTTATTACACTAACATCATTCATCCATCATTAATATCATCTAACACTAATCGATAGATCCAACGGTTTCCGGGTGTACGGGTTCGTGGTGTGCGAGTGTGTGGTGTACGAGTCGGTGGTGTACGATTCGGTGGTGTACGATTCGGTGTACGAGTTCGTGGTGTACGAGTCGGTGGTATACGAATCGGTGGTGTACGAGTCGGTGGTGTACGAGTGTGGTTACGAGGCGGTGGTGTACAGTCGATGGTGTACGATTCGTGGGTGACAAGTCTGGTGTACAGTTCGTGAGTACAACGGTGGTGTAAACATTCGGTGGTGTGCGAGTCGGTGGTGTACGAAGTCGATGGTGTACGAGTCGTGTGTGTACGATTCTGGTGTACGAGTCGTTGGTGTACAGTTGGTGTGTATGAGTTGTGTACAATAAATAAATAGATATGAAGATGTAACAAAAAAATACTATCATAAAACGTCCAGTTAAATGAAAATTAAATAGTTATTAGAATAATAAAGTTAAAAAAGACGAATACACATAATGGGCATTAATCTTACAATTAAATTTGTGTTTATTAATAACTTTCCTTGACTAGATAATTAATTACACTAACAACATTTCATCTACCATTAATATCATCTAACATTAATCAATAATCCAATGTTTATATTACTTATCTTATTTTAATAATTATAAGAAGCTACTACCACATTAACCTTCAGATATATATATATAGTAGGATCCAGTGAGAAAAAAAACTAAAAAGAGAAGAATAAAAAAGATTTCATCTAAAGCCACACATTTAATAGAGAGAGAACTTTAATGGGAGATGCATCTATTTTTGTAGGTCATCTTAAATTTTGGTTTTGGTTTCTTCTATAATCATTCCAATTTAAATTTTCTTCTCTTATTGATCCATATATATATATATATACTAGATTTTATAATACACGTCACGCACCGAGGCTCAGAAATAAAATTATAATAATTAATTAATATTATGTGAGAGTTGTTTTTTTAAAATAGGATTGAATTGGTGCATTATGTTATAGCGACAAGCACATATTGTGAAGATGAGGTATGATAAAGGCAGTATAAAGTTAGAGGCACGAGTCATGGGGGGGGGGTTCTGTGGTGGTGTTTGTAGATAGAGTGCGATCTACATCTGAATAGTGTGTGCTGGCATCTAATCTAACGATGATTACTTTTTTACTAATTATTAAAACAAATAAAAATAACCAAATGCATAATCATAATTACTACACAATAATAAATAAAAAAAAAAAACAACAATGGAATATCCCACTTACTAATTAAATAAAAAAAATACAAAAAAAAACAACTATGATAAAAAAACAAAATACCAAATTAATAAAATAAAATTAATATTAATAATCAACAACTACTCTTAACATTTAAACTTCAGTCATTTTTCAAAATCAAAACACTATCATTCCGAACCTAACCTTACATATCCTCCTCATTCCAATTAGTATCAAAAATTTAAAAAAACTCATCACGATTAATTTAATCAATTTATTATCAACCTATCCCTTTCCTTTTATTCAATTATCCACTTTCTCTTATATCATCCCTTAAATAATTAATTCTAATTCCAATATTCAAAACCCTCAACCTTAACACCAACACCCACCCACCACACCCCCATTCTTCAACAAAACCCACACAATTTAACAAGCTACACAATATGTACTGTATTTGTTAAATTCTTTGTATTTAAAGGTTATCACCTATTACCACATATCTTACCTCCCCCTTCATACACTATTTCTCTATGACCCCATACTTTCTAACAATTATTTCCCCATTCTTACCTCCCTCACCACAAGATTCACCCCCGAAACACCCCACTTTACTAATTACTCATCTGATGAGGTGTGAAGCGTGATCTGAATTTTTGGATTGGTTGGGATGTTTTTATGAGGCGTGCGTGTGAGAGTGCGAGTGTGAGAGAGAGTTCGCATCTTCTTCAATATTGTGCATCAAGTCGACTAGCGGAGCATTTATTATATTAAAATGGATTATTAAGTGAAGGTGTGTAATGGGGGGTTGAGAAATAAGAATATTTTTTGTTGAATATATTTTTAGTATGGTAATTATGGATTGTAGTTGGTGGGTGATAAAGAGTGGAGTGTGACGTTTTTAATTCTGTAATATTTTTTTAATGATCTTATTAGATGAAATATAGTAATTTTGAGAATGATAAGAAAAACCACAACCACACATTTAAGATGGCACCTACAAAAATAATGCATCTCCCATTAAATTTCTCTCTCCATTTAAAATTGTGGGGGGCTAGAAAGCCTTCTCTATTTCTTCCATTAATATTTTTCTTCTCACTGATCCTACTAATATATAATATATGATGGTTAATGTGGTGTAGCTTCTTAAAATTTTAAAATAAGAAGTAATATAAACATATCTATTGTTAATGTTAGATGCAATTTAATGTAGATGAATTTTTTAGTAGTAATAAATATCTAGTCAAAGACAATAGTAAATAAACAAAAAGTTAATTGTCTAGACTAATGCCCATTTTGTTGTAACGTTTTTAACTTTATTATTCTAAACACTATTTAATTTTTATTTAAGATGACGTTTATATGATAGTGTTTTTCTTAATACATCTTTATATCTATTTATTTATTGACACAAACTCGTACACCACGAACTCGTACACCACTGACTCGTACACCACCGAATCGTACACCACCGACTCGTACACCATCGACTCGTACACCACCGACTCGCACACCACCGACTCGTACACCACCGTCTCGTACACCACGAACTCGTACACCACCGACTTGTACACCAACGAACTCGAACACCATCGTACTCTTACACACCGCTCGTACACACCGACTCGTACACCACCCCTCGTACACCACGAACATTCTACACCGAATCGTACACCACAGACTCGTACACCACACACTCGCACACCACGAACCCGTACACCCGAAAACCGTTGGATCTATCGATTAGTGTTGGATGATATTAATGATGGATGAATGGTGTTAGTGTAATAAATATTTAGTCAAAGGATAATTTATGAGGAGGAGTTACAATAAGAGTTATGGAGGCAATAAAGACGTATTTGTAACATATATTTAATCAAATAGGATTACCCAAAATACCCTTAATGCTATACAAAAATAATTAATTCTATTTTTTATTTTCATTTAATGACATTTATGTCATCTTAATCAAAATAATAGATCCAATGGTCCAAAACACTTTTCATTTTAACAATTATAAGATACTACACTACTTTAACTAGAATATATATATATATATATATATATATATATATATATATATATATATATATATATATATATATATATATATATATGCAAATTTTTTAATAAAACGAATTTTACAATAAAAAAATGAAATTAAAAAAAACAAAATTATTAACCATTATTGTCCAAAATTATAAATAAAATAAATTTAACTTTAAAATTATGTAAAAAATATATAAAAATAAATTAAAAGTTAATGACATGGCAACTAAGATGATATGGCATTATGACGTGGAATAAAATAGTCAAATGTGTAATATTAACAAACCATATAACCACTAGACCCGGTGGTTTTTTTGGTTTATATCTTGCAACTTAAAATATATAAGCTCGTGCAAAAAAGAAATACAAAAACAATTACTTCTAATCTCATATAATTATCTTTTTAGATAATTTTGGAATTGATTTTCATAAGATATGAATCAAAAAAAAAAGTTGCAACTACGTTTAATAAATCTTAACACACTTTATGAAACAACACGTCTCTTATTCTCAAAACCTAACGATGAACTGTGTTATTTTTACCATGCACTGCTGCTAGCCACAATTTATTTTGCCAGAAATTAAGAGATGTGTTTGTCATCAACTCAGCTTATGATTCATATCAGGTATATCATCTTCATACGAGTGTTTTTATTAACACACTTTATGAAACAACACGTCTCTTATTCTTAAAACCTAATGATGAACTGTGTGGGAGTTGTCTTTGTCATTCATTATTTGTTCCACTATAGCCCTTGGGATCATCTTGCATTCTTGCAATTGTAATATTAGTTTCGTCCTTTGATTTTGTGTAACATCAGTTGGATCCAATATATCCCTTGGCATCACTTAGTTTTGTGTGTGCAATTCCCTTTCTGATATACTGCCACCTCATAACCAAAAACATATAAAGACTCACATAATTTGTAAGTAATCCCCCGTGGCAGCATTCATAGAAATCTATGGAAACATGCTACATGATTAACTTTCATAATTGACAATTGACATCTCTAAAACCATGTGACAGGCAAAACGATAGTGACATGTTAAATTCTTAGGTAATTTTTGGGTTAAATTCTTAAATTTGGGTGTTTGATAAATTTACAATACACAGTTACGGGAATCATCTTCTGGAATAATGAAGACAGGAATATTCCAGTAGTTCTATTCTCTATATCTTTTTGTAAATTCACTATTTTCGACTTAGGTCTTCACATATGACAGTCTGACCTATTTTTGTATCCTTTTTAGGTTATCAGGACTATAGGTTTCTCTCTTGAACTCTGCTTAAGCTGATACTTTGTTGTAGGGAAGAGGAAGTTATGAATAAAGGACAGAGATGCTCCGTCTTATTGTAGAGTGGAGGTTTATATCAATTTTATCGATGCCCTTCTTTTACATGATCTTTTTCTTTATGAGTTACTCATATATAAAATCTATAGTTCCATACCCTGTTGATGATATAGCTATCTCTCCTGGTAGTGTCGATGAACAGGTAGCAAAGGATATACAACTAATCGATTCTATTGCTGAAAGACAAGCTTAAATTTTCTCCGAGGAATGAAAATTATTCCCTGCTGATGTGCAAATTCAGTCCATATATCCATTGTAAGATTCTTTTGATGTTGCAGGTGGTCTGATCGATTCTGTATGTAGGAACAATCATCAATTCAATCCAATCCATGATGGCTGCCCATGTAATCCTATTCTTTTGTTATTCTATTTTATTAAACTTTTATATACTAACTAACTAACTTGGTGGTGGTGGTTTTTAATTGGATATCAGGAGGTTATCTTGGTCTGTGTTGGTAATAATGACATAATAGCTTAATTATACTATCCACTTATCTCGTGTATCTTTACTCTTAAGAAACTCAAAAACTCAGTATGGCTTCTTCAAGTTTCGTTATGAAACGGTATGAATCTGTAGTCGACACCATGCCAGAAGCATTGAGGCAGAGCCATTGTCAGTTGAAAAAATGTTTTCTGAAGAGGACAAGGACGAACGAGCTAAAGTCTTGGAAGGCTTGGTCGGCTACATCTTGTGCACAACTCAGGTATATATTTAATCCTATACACCTATATCTTTTGTAATCACACAAACATAAATGTTTGACTTTTACCTTGATCTCACAAGAAGCAGCCATTGTTCCTCCTTATATCCAATTACTGAGTCCCGTTTTCTTGGTTACTCTCTTCTGTGGCTCAGCTCATGACAACTTTCCGTATATTGGCCTTCATTTTAGATAATTCGGTGTGTGATTTCTATTCATTTCATTTTTATATTATTTCTCTTTGAGTTATGATTAGCTAACAAGCATTTCATATGTGAAGCTTGTCACAGGTGCTTTATACGATGTAGGAGCTGTAATGGTTGTGCATGCGGTTATTATGGATTGTAAGCTAATGCTTGAGAAGTCATCGAACAACTACGGTTAGTATGGGAAACTTTAAATGTGCAATAATTTTGTATTATAGTCACCTTATAAGATTGTGGTTCAAAATCTCAAGAGTTATTGACTTATCCGGGATTTTAGTTGCCAAATGAAATCAACTACTCAAGTAAATATAATGATTGGGGAGGTAAGAAATTTGGATAAGCCTGCCAGTTTTGGAGTCTTTGTTGGTTATCAATGGATTGGAGCCGTAGGTAGTTATCCTCTCCTGTAGTCTTTTGAATTCCTTAGTCGAGTCTACTTATTAGTGTTTACTATATAACTATCATAATTTGAGTTGGCTGAGATCTACGCATCACGTAAAGGTAACTGTGGGTTTGTATGTATGTAGATTCTGGTTTAGACCGTTTCTCTATTAATTTTCTTCTTTTGGTATTTGAGAAAACATCAGAGTGCATTTCGGTTTAATCACCCGTTTTCTGAACCTTCTAAAGTGAAGTTGTTCATAACTAAGTTACTACACATACACACAACAGAGAAATACTATTAGCTCTAAACACTTTGCTAAATTAAAATCTAATGAGCGTTCGTCACAGTTGAATATACCCATATAAACTGAACCAAACAGCCCATTAAGTAAGGACCAACAGCAACCAACAGGGTACGAAATTGGTGTGATTCGAGGTGTAGCAATGAAAGTCTTTACTGAGATGGGGTTGTCATTAGAGTGCAAAGTGGGCACCATGATCAAGATTCGTTGAGCTACTCTGATTGCTGATGGGTATAACCTTTAAATCTGTCACCACTTCCACTCTCTACAGAATCTCATATTTTGACCTGAAGATTGCAAAAGATAATGAGTTCTTTTCGTTTGGAAGCAATGATCTCACACAAATGACGTTCGAGTACAGTAAAGATGATGTTGGCAACTTTCTATATATGGTGATGCAGTGAGGTTCTACACTGGAGCGATGCCAATATTTAAGGTTAATTTACTGGTTGTTTGATCATTATATCAAGTTTTATGTGTTCTATCTGCCTCACACTCATAAGACCTTATTTGTGATTCATCCGTGACATTCATTTATTTTAATGCTCTTTATCTTGAACTTTGCCAGGCATATGGAGACTCCTCTTTCCAGGACTGTAAGAAAGCATCTGAAGAAGTGATATCAGTTATTATTAACAAGAAATGATATCAGTTATATCAGTTATTTTATATGCAGATTACATTGAAGAAGTAAAGCATCTCCCCTCCTTATTCCAATTCCAATTAACGGTGATGACTTCCATTTTTTTATATTCATCTAAAAGTCCAGGAGGAACGTCATCAAAAGGTTCAAAAATCAAAAGGAAATCACTGGCCTGTTCTGCTTCGTTATGCAGAAGTGATGTCAAGTGACTTCGTGGAAGACTTCTGTGAGACTGATATGTTCGCATCTCATCTCAACCTAAAACCCTTTCTCACTCAGGATTACTAGAGTATAAATTTCACTAGAAGACAAGATTATAGGTGAATCACCATTTAAATATCATCTAATGTAGTAGATGAGTTGTAAATCCTTAGCTTTAAAACATGTTTTCAGACACCGCTGAACCGTTGCCATTGGATGTTGTATCTATATATGTTCTATTTCGTCTGTTGTTTATCTCGTGATTTTCTGTTAACATTTTGATTTAATGTTGTTCACCAGGCTGGATCAAGGGGCTGTTTATCTAAGAAAGAAATTATTAGCAATTTCTTACAAGGGACGGGCGCTTTATTGAAAGTTTTGGTGATGACGAGACATATGCAGCTGAATCTTTTACTAACGATATCACATCAGTTGGTACGTTTATCTTCTTTATATTTTACTTCTACATGTTATTTGAAAAAGAATGCATTTTGTTTTTATTTTATATGATAAAAGCAAAATGTTACTATTGAATAAGTAATATGGTCGGTGTTTGGTTTCAAACGAGTCGAATGAGTCGGATTAGAAAAACGGGGCAAAACTCAGAATAGGACTTGACTGAGCTTGCAGGGTACCCTTATGATCAATGTGTATATTTCATCATCAACGGGAGTGAAAAGGAGCTGGGCTTGCAAAGCTTCAGACAGGGTTTGGAGCTGATAGGATTGCGGATGCTCACCTTCTTGCTCAGGCCGAGCAACGTATGACACGAATATCCATCGTGTAATAGTTAAGACAATGGGAAACATGGTTGGAAGGGCCATTGATTTGTAAAAAGTTCAAGTTATTCTGAGTTGTTACCTGTATCAATTCAAAGCAGATAAGCAATCTCAAACAAATTGCTTATCTACTTATTCCAGCTGCTTCTAAGCAATTCCATGTTGCTTTTAAGTCAAGGTTGTATTGTTTGATGCTTTTAAGTCAAGGTTGGATATTTTCACCATCTTAATTATCACAAATCACAGAAAAAACATAGGAAGAAAGTTTCACATGAGACGGTAAGAGAAAAAATTTAAACTGTGAGGGAGTTTAATGTATTTCATGTATTTATAGGTCAATTGGGATGGTTACACAACTGGATATTATGTGGCCGAATATTTGAAGCTATAAAGAAGAAAAATGGTGGTTCTTTTGAGTTATATTATACCGATCATGTGAAAGTGGGATTTAGCCACTTTTAGAAATTTAAGTACTTAATCTTGAACATCATCTTCACAAATCAATGTTCAATAACCTCCTAGACGTACTGGTATATAACCTTGATTCCAGATTGCAATCATTTTGAGTCGAGTAAGGAGAAAGTCTTAGTATGCACCACTTTTGAAGTTAGCGATTAGGTCATCAAAATGAATCTCTATAGGGTCATATTGTTCACCAAAAAATCGTAGAACGCCTCGATCAATGGCACCGTGCCGTGCCTCAACACAAATGGCTCTAAATAAGTGCCTAAGGGTCATTTGTTCACCGTGAACATCGATCAAGGCACGTGCCGTCCTCAAGAAAGGTCTTCCTAAGATTAGGGGAACCCGAGGATCGGCAACGTAATCAACGACCACAAAATCGGCAGGAAAGAAGAACGTTCCAACTTTTACGAAAACATCCTCGGCGATGCCGGTGGGAGTAGAAATCGTTCGGTCGGCAAGTTCAAGTATCATTCGGGTTTTGGTCAAAGCTGGGAGACTTAGTTCTTTCCAAATGGAGAGAGGCATTAGGTTGATGCTTGCACCGAGATCGGCCAAGGCTAAGCATTCATTCATCTCCGGAAAATCACACGGTATAAGAAATCTGCCGGGGTCTCCAAGTTTCTCGGGAAACTTTTTTAGGATAACCGCCGAGCAATTCTCGTTTACCGGTGTCTTTGTCAACTCAATCATCTTATCCTTGTCATTGAGGAGCTTTCTAAACATTGGTGCAAATTTGGGCATGTGTAGGAGAGCGTCCGCGAAACTTAGCTCGAAATGGAGATTCCGAAAAATCTCCATAAATTTTGAAGCTAGAAGATTGTCTTTTTCACGGAGCTTTTCTTTGTTGGCCCTTGAAGGATAAGGCAAGGTTGGTTTAGTCTTTGAAGCAACAACGGGCTCACCAATTTGGTCATTAGTTTGGACCACTGGAGGTTGGATGTTTTCGGTGCTTGGTTGCACCGTATCCTTTGTCACCTCGGGTTCATTTTCCTTCTCTTTAGGAGGAGAAGAAATTTGAGGTCCATTATAGGAAACACCGCTTCGGGTAGTGATTGCTTTCACATCACCTTTCGGGTTAGCAATGGTGTTGCTTGGAAGAGAACCCGAACCCGAAGTAGAAGCGGTATTACTATTTACGAATTTGGTGATCAGGTCCGTTATATTTGCCATTTGATTTTGCATATTTTGCATAACCGCGTCATTAGCTTTGACGTAGTTATCAAAATCGGGCTTAGACACACCTGGTGCTGGTGGAACTGGAGCTTGGTAAGCTGGAGCTTGAAAAGTCGGGGGTTGATTAATCTGGGGTTGGTAAACTTGTCCTTGATTGAAATTATTACCCCGATTTTGGTTAAAATTGTTCCCCCGATTTTGGTTGAAATTGATCCCCCGATTTTGGTTGTTTTGATGGTTTTGCATAGGAGGAAAACCGGGAGGTCGAATTTGGTTAGCAACCATCTGAGGTCGGTAACTGGCATTCCCTTGGTTGTAGTTAACTGCGGCGGCTTGTGACACGTATTCTTGGATATTGTCACGATAAATGTTGCCATCGGTGGCTGGACAATTTTGGTAAGAATGACCACCCCCGCAAGTTACACAACTTTGCTCGACTGCTTTTACAGGAGCGGGAGCTGGAGTTTGGTTTTTCTTATCGAGAATCAATGCTCTAACCATATCTTTCAGCTCAGCAACATCGGATGAAACTGCTGGGGTAGAAGAGCTCGTACTCACTTTTGAAACAATGGCCTTGCTTCGTGATTGACGAACTTTGGACTTGCTCTCGATGATTTTTAGGCATTCTCGAGGCATTTTATCCAGAAAGTTACCACCCGCAGCGGAGTTCAATGAATCTTGATCATTCGAATTTAGGGAATTATAGAATGTATCGAGTTGATGCAATTCTGAAAACCCATGATGCGGGCATCCCCTAAGAAGATCATTGAATCGGTCCCATGCCTCGTAAAACGTTTCATCAAATTTTTGTTGAAATCTTGTGATTTCATTTCGAAGATTTGTTGTTTTAGAGGGAGGGAAGAATTTGTTAATGAATTTCGAAACAAGATCATCCCATGTAAGAATCGATTGAGGGGGCTCTTTTTCAAGCCAAATCCGGGCTGCTCCCTCGAGGGAAAATGGGAAAAGCATAAGCTTAACCGACGTACTCGGGACGTTCGGGAACTTCATCGTAGAAGTGATCTTGTTGAAATATCGGATGTGAGCATGTGGGTCTTCTTTATCATCATGGTCTCAAAATTGCTTGTTTTGAACAAGATTAAGTAGACCAATGTCTGATCATCAAAGTTGATCGCGGTAATTCGTGAACAACTATCGCATCCTCGTAACCCTCGTGGGTGCTTCGAGCAATTACGCCATAGTACGATTATCATCCATCGTAACTATTGGAGGATTGTTATTTGGCTTCTCAAGATTTGGTGATTCAACAGAAGTTTGTCGGACTTGTTGTTGTCGACTTTACGTCGTTAGACGAGTGGCATGCCCAAAATATAAATTAAAAAGAATTTACACTAAATTTTTTTTTTGTTTTTTTCAATGATTTATTCACAATGTATTTTACCGGACAATGAGATAAGACAACTTCTACCAAATAATCTACTTACTTCACGGTAGCTCTCAAAAAGATAAACGCCCAGGTGAGCGGAGGAGTAGGAATACGCGAATCCTTATTTCTCCTTTCGGGTCGTATTATCCCTCGGAACAGACCCACCTTAATACCCACTTTTATAGTTTGTTAATCAATCGAGATGAGCCTTACTTTAACAGACACAAATGGCAAGTTTTTAAAATCCTTTATGTTCTAGTTGGGAACCAACAGATGTTACACCGGAAGTTATTGTGATGAATACCTCGATTGAGAATATTATATTTTGGAATTTATACCAATTTTGTGACATTTTATTCACTTTTTTTTATGACAATGTTTTCTTATAATTTTGATTCTTACTTTTTTTGTATTTTAATATGATAATTATACTAATAAAAGAAAATGAAAAATATTTTTGTACTTTTTATATTTTTGTAGAAGAAAATATTCACAGATTCAAACACAAATTTGTCAAAACCCGTAACAAATCGTCATCAGCCTCCCGGCAGCGACGCCACAAATTGATTTCGAGATGATAAATATATATAAATATAAAAGTATTATAATATATAAGCAAACACTCAACCAATTACCTTTGCACAAGGAATGGTCAAAAAGTTCACAAAAATAAAATATATATGTAGCCGGAAGTATGATTTCCCGGGTCGTTATGTCCCAACAAGGCTTGAATTGAAAAATCGAATGACGGATTGATGATCGATGTTTGAATATGACAAGGAATGATTGGGCACTAACACTGATAAGCAAATGCACGAGAAGAGAAGCAAGGAAAATAAGCTAGAGCAGGCCTAAAAGCTAGGAAGGTAAAACACTATAACAACTTTTATACTAGACACAAATAACTCAAATAAACTTAAGACAAAATCAAATAGCGTAAGGCTAACTCAAAATAAGCAAATCAAAAACCATAAGCTAAGATTAATGCAAGAAAAACCAGCCAGTACTAACAACAGACTAACATGTAATTAAACTAACAGTACTAACTTGGAGTTAGTACTGCTAGCTTTAAGTATTAACTGGTGTTGCTTAAGGTTAAGTACGCTAGCATATAACAAAACACAATGAAACAAGAAAAAAGCAAATAAGCTAAAACGAGATATTTTAACTAACCCTAATATGTCACTCATGCATAAGAATAAAGCAACTAGATAAACTAAAATGGCAAATAAGCTAAAAGCTACAATCTGATCAACTACTAAAATTGCTTTGAAAAGGCGAATAAGCTTAACTAAGCTTACTCCTAAAGACAGTAAAGGAAAATAGTTTAATCTACTCTAAAAAGCTAAGGAAATCTTAAATAAGCAGAAATAATAAGCTGATAAGCTAAAATGAACCACCAGTACTAACAATTTTAACTAACATACTGACTTGGAATAAGTACATAGCAATCCCCCCCGCGCCCCCACCTCCCTTTAGTTATACTGCAAGCTTTAAAAGTCCAAAGAGACTAGCAGTACTAACGTAGGGTTAGTAACTGCTAGTGAAAATATCCTCTGAAAGTTTTTCAAAAGTCATTTTATTTCAACTGATGGATCCTAATTTGTTAAAAACATAATTTATCAAATGACAAAAAAAGGTACTTATGAACAGTATTTCAATCAGTTGATAAGCACTTAAATATGCAAATAAATCTAACAGTATTAACTACACAAGCAACCATACTAACTAGGAAATTTGTACAAATCATTTTATGAAACTGAAATCTAAGCATGGATAATTACTAAACAACTAATACAAGCATAAATAAGCAAAGATAAGTAACAAATAAGCCACTATAAGTAGTTCTACAAATAAGTTAGAAAATCGAGAAAAGAGAACTTATCAACACCCTTGCTTAAACAGGGCTGCTTAAGCTTTTACAAGCTGATCTACAAGCTCTAGCTTGTCAAAGACAAGCTAGTAATGTCCATAAGCCCATCCAGAACTGGCTTATCATCCATAAAATAAGCTGTGGTGTATTTGAGAGTGATTTTTGTTATTTTCTCTTAACTACTTATCTTTTTTTTTCTTTTACTAAACAAAAACAGCTTATAAACAAGCTCCTTTGAAAGCTTTTCAAATATCATTAGGCACTAGTTAGCAAGTGAGAACTTGGAATTTAAAAATTGGATTTTAACATAAAATCTCAACACTTTATTAAACTTGGAAATTAGTACAAAGCTGAAAGAAAAAGTACAAATAGCTGTAAATGACTGAAAATTAAGCTAAGATTTTCTAAGATATTAAAAACTAAAAACTAACTCCCTAACTTGGGTTACAATGGCCCTATTTATACTAAAACGAATTAAGGTCTTGGCTTCTTGGACTCTCTTCTCTTCTTTCTTCTGTGTTTCTTTGTAGAGACAAAAACCAAGTGTGTTTGTTGTGTGAGGTGATTCTAAAACAAATCCCAGCCTTCAATTTCTTTTTTGTGCTTCTTTGGAGTCAAAATCACACCATCGAATAGCAGGAAAGTGTGAGAGAATTGCCAACCATGCAACTTATACAGCTGGGGGGGGTGGAATAGTGGAGTGGTTTAGAAATGATTTTTCTAAGGTTGTTGAGTGTTTTTCAGGAGAAGGTGATGGAAAGCACATCCTACTCTGTACCTGTGGTTTGTTGGGGCGGTAAAATTGTCTATGGGTATGTGGCAGCTTTGGCCACATCATTCTATAACTTACAATGTAAACTTTGCCCCTATTTATGATACAATTTTTTAGGGGTTTTTGCAGAACTGCCCTAAAGTTATACTTCACCCGTAATTTTCGATTTCAGCCCTGTCTTTTTGTAACACAACTTGAGGTTTAGCCGAACTAGTCCCTCAAGTTGTATTTTCTTCATGTGGCTGACTTTTGACTTTGACTGACTTTGGCTTCGGATTGACTTTGTCTTTTCCATCCCGTGCTTGGTTTGGTCTGTTTTTGGCTTTCTTTTGAATATCCGTTCCTGCATCAGTTTCAAATGCAAAACATACAAATACAATGTAATCATGGTACGTTTTTAGTCTTTTAAGGTCCGTTCTTAATGGAAAAAGGTAATGTGTATATTACGAGCAAATAACATTCATTCAGGATGTTTCATCGACTACCGTAAGTTAAAATTAAACATGACAGTGAAGATCGAGATCCACTCCCGAGGATCGACGATTTATTGATCAACCCCAAGTATCCAGTAATTATCGAACATAGATCTAGAGATAGGTTATCACCAGCTTAGAGTACGAGAGCAGGACATTCCAAAGACGGCATTCCAAACTCGGTATGCTCATTACGAGTTCTAGGTTATGCCATTCGGACTGACAAACGCACATGTGGTATTCATGAACCTCATGAACCGAGTATGCAAGCCTTACTTGGATACGTTTGTAATTGTCTTCATCGATGACATACTTATTTAGTCAAAGGACAAGAAAGAGCATGAAGAACATCTTAAGGCCATTTTGGAATTGCTTAAGAAGGAGAAGTTGTATGCCAAGTTTTCAAAATGTGAATTTTAGATTCTGAAGGTACAATTTCTCGGTCATGTCATTGATAGCAGAGGCATACATGTGATCCTACCCAAGATAGAATCTATCAAAGATTGGGCATCTCCTAAGACACCAACGGAGATCCGCTAATTTTTAGGTCTTGCTGGTTACTATCGAAGGTTCATCGAAGGATTTTCGAAGATTGCTAAATCAATGACGAAGCTTACTCAGAAAGGAATCAAGTTTGACTGGGGTGAAAAGGAAGAGAACGCATTTTCAGTTGAATAACAGCATACGTTATCATGCTCCAATTCTGGCTTTACCTGACGGAACGAAGACTTTATGGTTCTACTGTGATGCGTCACAAAAAGGTTTAGGTGCAGTATTGATCAGAGAGAGAAAGGTATAGCCTATTGCTTCTCGACACTAAAATTTCACGAGAAGAAATACACCACCCAAGATTTAGAACTTGATCGTGGAAATTTGCTCTAAAGAGAGGAGACACTATCTATATGTAACCAGAGCACCGTATTCACCGACCATAAAAGGCCTACAATACATTCTCGAATCAAAAGGAGCTTAACATGTAGCAACGCCGTTGGCTAGAATTGCGAGAGTTACGATGTGACCATTTCGTTACCACCGGGGAAGGCAAACGAAGTGCCGATGCATTAATGAGTAAGAATGTATTAGCCATGCAAGGTTTGAGCCTTAGTTATGACTATTGGCTTAAATCTTCCCAAACGAATATTAGAAGCTCAGATCGAAGCCTAGAAACCAGAGAATCTTGTAAATGAAGATGTAGGTGGCATGATCAGAAAGGACATACCCAAGGAGAAATTGGAACCACGCGTCGATGGAACTTTATGTTTAAATGACAGAAGTTGGTTACCTTGCTACGGTGACTTAAGATCCGTGATTATGCACGAATCCCACAAGTCTAAGTACTCTATCCATCCCGGTTCTGAAAAGATGTACCAAGACATGAAAAAGCTATATTGGTGGCCCAATATGAAAGCCGACATCGCCACATATGTTAGCAAGTGCTTGACATGTGCAAAGGTCAAGGCCAAACATCAAAGGCCATCGGGATTGTTAGTACAACCAGCAATACCCGAGTGGAAGTGGGATAATATCACGATGGGTTTTATCACCAAGCTTCCTAAGTCGTCACAAGGTTTTGACACCATCTGGGTGATTGTAGATCGACTTACAAAATCTGCTTACTTCTTGCCAATAAGGGAGAATGATCCATTGGATAAGTTGGCAAGGTGGTACCTGAACAGGATAGTAGCAAGACACGGAATACCTGTTTCAATCATCTATGATCGGGATGGGAGGTTCACATCAAACTTATGGAGATCATTTCAGAAAGCTTTGGGTACAGATCTGAGTATGAGCATCGCGTATCATCCGGAGACCGACGATCAGAGCGAGAGGACTATTCAAACTCTCTAGGACATGCTACGTGCTTGCATGATCGATTTTTGAAAGGGCTGGGTTAAGCATTTGCCATTAGCCAAACTTTCGTATAACAATAGTTATCACGCTAGCATAAAGGCCGCACCTTATGAGGCACTTTATGGCTGAAAATGTTGATCACCTGTATGCTGGGCCGAAGTTGGAGAAGCTCAACTGACTGGTCCAGAAATGATCCAAGAAACAACAGAAAAGATCGTCCTGATCAAGCATAAAATTCAAGCTGCTTAGGATTGACAAAAGAGCTACGCTGATTTGAAGCGAAAGCCGATGGAGTTCGAAGTTAGGGACAGGGTGATGCTCAAGGTCTCACCTTAGAAAGGGGTTGTACGATTCGGTAAGCGGGGCAAGTTGAACCTGAGATATGTCAGACCTTTCAAGGTGTTAGCCAAGGTTGGTAAGGTTGCCTACAGGCTGGAACTTCCTCAAGAATTGAGCAGAGTTCACCATACTTTCCATGTGTCGAATCTGAAGAAATGTTACGCTGACGAACCGTTACCCATGTCGTTGGAAGGAATTCACGTTGATAATAAGCTCTAATTTGTGGAAGAGACCGTTGAAATCATGGAACGGGAGATCAAACGATTAAAGCGAAGCCAGATACCATTAGTTAAGGTTCGCTAGAACTCTAGGAGAGGTCCTGAGTTCACCTGGGAACGTGAAGATTCGTTCAAAAAGAAATACCCACAACTCTTCACAAACCGGACTTCGTCATCCACTACAAGGTCTTAAGCTTTGAGGACAAAGCTCTTTTAACGGGTGGAGACTGTAACATTTCTCAATTTCATGTCATTTTACTACTCTATTATTCTTCACTATTTATTTTAGTCCGATACGCGTTCACTTTTAATTTAACTTTTAAGCTAAATCGCGTAGACTAGAAATAATCATTTAACGTAAACGGTCACCAAATAAATTAGGGTTTACGACAAGCAAGTGTTATGTAATTATTAGGAAGATAATTATTGACTTTGCGCATTTTATTTTTATTGGTCACGTAAAAGGGCGCAATAAAATACATTTGGACATACCCCGGAAATACCTAGACTTACCTAGACTCAAACCAATACCCACTTTTAAAACCTTAACACAAAATTAAATCAATTCTTGTGTTAAATACCCACTAGAGCCGAATTATGGGACAAGAATAACTAGAAAATCCTTAAATCTTACACTAAGTACAATGTACATCTAGGTTTTAATTAAGATTTGTACAACATGTCTCTAGTTAGCTAATACACATGGGTTAAAGATCACTTTGGATTCACTTCCTTCCATATGAATACCACACGCATACATTTGTACAAACAAATCACTAGAAATCTTCCATGATATTGTAAGTACATGTAAAAATCCTATAATTTATGTTAGTCCTAAATGTCCCTTACTAATCTATTTACACAATGGTAATAACCATTTGGCTTTCTTTTCCATTGTATACCGGCTAAACACAAGTCCACACAAATCACAAATTTAAGTATCTAAGCATTATCTTGTACATATATGGTGTAATTAAGAATAGTTCCTTGTGGTTTTAATAAACTATGTGTGATTACCAAAACACAAAACCACTAGTAGATAGGCACAGTTTGGTTTGTTATTGTGGACTTGGAATTGTTTCTAGATCATTTCATATATATTACTCACTCAAACATACACTTGTAACACTTACTAAAACCTCAAACTCTCCCTATAAGCAAAAAACCATTCTATTATTCACACTTCATTCGGCTACCTTATAACCGGAACCCATACACGCCCCACATTCTTTCTAAGGACACAAGGTGCTCTTAGGTTAGCATACAAGAGAGTTAAGAAGTGTACACGAGCCAAGGGTTGGCATACATTAGGTAAATTCTATCGGGTATACGTTGGGTTAGCACTCTACACGCCATAGCCGTAAACTCATATACCTAGGGACTCTTGTAAGTCATGTGTGAACATATTAAAATCGTTATGTTATTGTTTTCTTTGTGCCAAACTAATATACAGTGGCACGTTTATATATGTATGAGATGCTATCGTAATTCACGCATGTAAAATACAAGAATGTACGTGTTATACGCAAAGCTAATTGCGTATAACTTCTTGTGTGGTGTTAAAACGTAAGGAAAACATGTAACGTGGCTTGTTAACAAGCAAGACTTTGAAAACCATTCGTTTATGAGAAAACCACACGTAAACTCTTAAGGAAAATACGACACTATGACTTGGGAATGAATACCCTATTTAAACAAACGTTTGCATGCAAGATACGACGTAGATATAAGGTTATACCATAGAACTTTAGATTTTAGAAACATGTTTTTCGTGTCATATATGTTACAAAGAGAATCAATGGGCCACGATGGGCTTGCCGAAAAACCTACAAGTGCTCACGCGCGCGCGCGCGCCATATATCCCATGTACGATCCCAACAAGCCCACTCTCACATTAGAGTTGTGCGTTTTAAAGAAGGCTCATACAAGCTTATTGGTTTTACTAAAAACCTAGTTGGACTTGATTATGAAATGCATGCTCTAGTTAAACTTTATTGGCCTCTTGTAGACTAATGGCCACAGTGTCAAAGCCCCCAACACTGGATTTAATGTAGCCCCACCCTATGAAACCACAAATTATTTATAAGTCTATGAGCTAATAGGGTCATAAAGTTTTATTTGGGACACATATGGACCTTTGCTACTCTAGGAAGATCTAGCTGAGACTATACATGGGCTTAACGGCGCCCAATGCCGTCGACCAACGAAAGCCCATACTGACGCTACAATAAGCTGGGATAGTTTATTTGTGGGCGTAATCGTTTACTAGATCATTACATGGAAGCATCGGAAAAGACCATTGACCTTCAGGAAAAAGCCCAAAGGCTTAAATGATTAACGGGTTCATAATGGGCCTGAGAGCCCATTATCCTGAGAGCTTATGGCTTATTGAATAAGCCCCGTGGATAAGACAGCTTAGTCAGACCTTAATAAGCTTATTAAGTTAGGAAAATAAGTTGGAATCACTAAGGAGACCCTAATGGGCCTTTTGTTTTACATTCGGATAAGGTTATTGGGACAACGAGCCCAATAAGCTCACTCGAGCTTATTAATAAGCCAAACTGTTAAATATAATTTAAATAAGCCTAACAAGTGCTTAGGTACCTTTGAAAACTAGACTGGACCTTTAAATGGCTTATTGGACCTTAACGGGTCCAATAAGGCCCAATAAGCTCATTAAGCCAAAATAAGCTCATCCAAGCTTAGTTTTGGGCTGACAACAGCTTGTAGGACTTATTGGAAGTAATAAAACTAGTTGCCACTTATTAGAACTTAAAAAGGGCTTGAAATGCACTTTTTGCAAAGTTAAGGGGCTAAATATGTAAATTGCAAACTAGTAGGGTTAAAACTGTCAAACCTGGATTTCCTTATAGTCAGGGACTATTTTTGTAACTTCTAAAATGTTAGGGGATGTTTTAAACACACAAGGACCTAAAATGTAAATTGTGTAAAGTTGGAGGACTAAAGGTGTAATTATGAAAACTTAAGGGTTTGAAATGTAAATAGTATCTACTTTATAAACCCAGGGGCTGTTTTGTAATTATGGAAAACCTAGGGGTTATTTTATACACAAAGTGATATCTTATAAACACTTAACGAAACGTTCGAAGTATAATATTTCGGATTTTTATACAGGTTTACTCGTTGACTTTTATATATATAGTATTTTTAACAACGCACATATGTTTTACCAAGAGAGAGCCATCAATTGAATTTTATATACTAATTAAAACATGTACACCACCTTACAAGTGATAACCTGTTATATTTAAACTAGCAATTTGTTTGTAGTTTTACATTGTGTCTTTAGCCTAAACTTGCAGAAATAGACTTGGCCAGTATTTACTTAGGTATTCAACGGTGTTCTGGATTTACTAAATGCCTTGGATATTATATCATTCAGAGGATACCTTCTAAGCTGCGATCATAGCCCTATGTTTTACAATTATTTAAATGATTTACATAATTGGGGTTGTGAACATGCTTTTTTTACAATTTAGACGCATGTGTTCATTTTATACAATGATCTAAGTGTTTGCCTAAAGTAGCGTTAACCCAATGAGCCCTTTTCTATGAACTGTCATTACTGGATTGTGATCTGCGAATGTTATTAGTAGATCCTATTTAGGATTGACAATCCCCGTTCGGGTGATTAGCTATCACCAGGAACGAACGTATACCATGTCCAATTTGGGATGTTGCGGGTTAAAACATCATTCATGGGCATTCATTGGCAATATATTGCATTCATATAGGTCGAGCTTCAGTGTCATGAGCTTAGGAAAACGTAATTACTTTTTATGATGTTTGCATTTGTTGCTTAATCATACACTTGGAAATCTTGCGGTCCTACTATTAATTTACATAAACCTATGAATTCACCAACTTTCTGTTGATATTTTAAGCATGTTTTCCAGGTCAATAAGGCACGAGGTGCGATGATACATTGGATGTCAATAATTGAAGAGTCAACATTTAAGATTTGAGGTCTTATTACATTTTGGGTGACAATGTCTTTAATCGAAATTCTTTATTATATTGTTGAACAATTTGAAAGCCCATGGGGGGTGGGGGGGGGGGGGGGGGGGAGCTTATGTTAACAAACAAGTATTTTGTTAATCCAATGTATTTTTTTCAAACGACACGTTTAGTAGTCGTTCTCAGATCTTGTGCTATTGATCCATAAATGTAACGCCCTCGGATATTCAACATTCCGCTGCGTACTCAGATTTGAGAGTGTTACATAGGTGGTAATTTCGGCTTTCATGTTGGGCCACCAATACAGCTTCTTAAGGTCTTGGTACATGTTAGCCCTAAAATATGGTGACTAATCCTGAATTACATTTATCATTTATAGTTCGTGTCGGGTAGTTTAGCTAGTCAAGCCCCCCTCAGGACGGGACTATATATTACCCTCCATACTTCCATGGAGGGGTAGAAGTTCACATTTGTAAAGTGTGAGTGTGTGTGTCTTCCTTCTTTTCTCTCAACCACACACACAACTTCTCACATTTTTTCTCCTTTCTCTCTAATAATGGCTACTCATCTTTTTCACTTTACCATACCTCCGGATCTTGTGTTATAAGGGTGAATCTAATGTTAACAATTGGCACTAGAGCACAGGGGGAATTCGTGTTGTTAATCTACTGAATTTCGATGTGGGTTCAATAAGCTTAAATTTTCGTGGCTTATTTTGTAGAAAAAGCCCACGGATCAAAATTATTTAGGCTTATTTGGTTGTTAATCTTGTTCTTTCCTTGATCTACATGTTAAACAGGTTAGATTGCTACCATTAAATGAGTTACATAAGCTCCTAGATCGATTTATAAGCTTGAAAGGGTTACACTTATTTTTTATGTTCTAAGTGGTGGTTTGGCTCAAATTTGATGATTAACGAAGAATAGGTTGTTATTTCATGTTATATACCTAATCTAACACTTAGGATTAGCCCCAATTATAGCTTATTGAGAAGGCTAATCGGCTTAATTGGGCCTTTTTTGCTTATATCGTTGCTTTGTTCTTCGTGGAGGTTTGAATATTAAATTATATTCTTGGTGGCGGTTTGACAAAAAGAGGGGACAAGATCTGTGTTTTAAGGAAAAGTAAAACGGCGGTTTGACCAAGTTAAAGGCGGTTTGGTTAAAATTCAATTTAATATTCGCGGCGGTTTGACCTATAGTACACGGCGGTTTGCTATGATAGGTGGCGGTTTGAGTAGAATAATAAGGCAGCGGTTTGGTTTTTAAAAATGGCAGCGGTTTGCCTTTTAAATGCTGGCGGTTTGGTCAGTTTTAGCAGCGGTTTGATTTAAATATACGGCGGCGGTTTGCTCTATTTTCAGCTGGCGGTTTGCTGAATTAGTTGGTGGTGGTTTGGTCACAAACAAGGCGGCGGTTTGCTTTGTTTTTTGTGGCGGTTTGGTCACAAAAGGGCGGCGGTTTGCTTACCTTTGGGTGGCGGTTTGGCTCACTTTTGGTGGAGGTTTGCTTATTTTTCACATTAACAAACCTCATTACGATGAACTTTAAACGACAAAGCTAAACCTAAACAAACCATTAACCTAAACCATCACAAGGACTTATATAAAACACCAATTCCACAACAAACAAACACCACGATCAAGAATCGAGACTTACAAGACATATATCAACCATAACAACACACCACACAAACAACAACACTTAATCCTAAAATAATCCTGAAAAGATTCACTTAAAACGGCAAAACGGCTAGAGATTCGGATTACGATGACAGGTGATCATGAAGTTGATTTGGTATCCCTTATTTGCGATTGAAGTCGGATTTCACAAAGGCGTCTACTTATTTCATCATCGAAACTTCCTTCTATTTTCTATCGATTGATGACTTGCTTGAACGTATAAAGTTATGATTAAGACTTGGATTTTTCTAGTTCCAGAAGTCAAGGGGTGGTTGGATGAAGACCTGGACAACTATCACTTAAAGGAGTTACATTGTAGTACTCAGTGTCACCGCAATAAATGACGATGTGGTTTAATTCAGAGGTGTTAACTTCTTATACTTTTGATGTTGGGTATAACGGTTCTTAGAGATTTCTTCTGCACCGTTCTTCAATTCAACAATAGTGAAAGATGTAAGTAACAAATTTGGGGGAATTTTTCTTCAGTTTTCAAGTTTGGAATATTGGTTTACTTAACCAAGTGATCACTACATTAGCTGACAGAATAAGAGGTGGTAAAGTTATCCAGAGAGTTTAAAGGTTGAGATTGTAATCAGCAACTTCTCACGGTATTTTTGTGCTATTCTAGACAACGATACTTCACTGTCTAAGCAAAATCTTCAAGTTCTTTCAATGGACATTCATTCACAAGAACTTATTATACCAAGTGTTCTTGATACTTGCTTCAACTCCTCTATGGTTTGTGAAGTCAAGAGGCGAATGATTCTTTTGTATATTAAGATTTGTGCTTAAGACAAGAACTTCTCGAGTATATGGACGTACACGACAATGATGCTTTAGAAAGTTCGCAAACCATCATGGGAGGGGGAGGGGAAGGAAATGTGTACATCACGGAAGTTCTTAATTGACTTTGATGCTACCATGTCAACTCTCCAAGGAGGAAGTAGTGTATACTACTTCATTAGTACGGTTTGTAAAGTATTATTCTGCAACGTGAGATGAACTGTTGCTGATTTCTCGCATGGCACCCACCGAACAAATTTTCACCTAGCCATATGACAAGAAGCAGTGGTCGTTGGGTTATGGTTTGATTCTATAAATTACGTTTGACACTTTGATGATAAGTTAAGAAGATTGTTCCAAGCATACATCAATGTTTCAGATTGTCAGATAGATGGATGTTGGTTTGGGGGGAAGCTAATCAGAAACTTTGCCAAAAAGGAGTTATGAAGAAGCTTTTTCAAGACATGCTGCAAGAGTTGGGGGGAAGTTAATCCAACTCATGCATACTAAAATGGTTCCTGTACAAGTAAAGACACAGAAGATCCAAGCTGGAGTACAAGTTTCAAGACAAGGAGTACTCAGAAGACATCTTTAGCTCTGGAAGTGCTTTGAAAGACTTTATTTGTGTTGTATTTGTGCCTGATATGAACATTGTAAGTAATTATGTATGTCCACATATTGGGGGAAGATTGTTAGCCCTAAAATATGGTGACTAATCCGGAATTACATTTATCATTTATAGTCGTGTCGGGTTAGTTTAGCTAGTCAAGCCCGAGACTATAAATACCCCCTTCATACTTCCATAGAGGGGTAGAAGTTCACATTTGTAAAGTGTGAGTGTGTGTGTCTTCCTTCTTTTCTCTCAATCTCACACACAACTTCTCACATTTTTTCTCCTTTCTCTCTAATAATGGCTACTCATCTTTTTCACTTTACCATACCTCCGGATCGAAAGGTTGATTTAGCAGGGTTAAAGTACAGCCTTTAATAACAGTTTTTGTGCGTACTAAGTTTCCGTCAGCCATTTCGATAATTCATGCATAATTAAAGCTCTTAAATCTCCAAAACGCGGAATCCAACTTTGATTGTTCAAACATAACATTCCGTCAGCACGAGGTTCTAGCTTGTTAATCAAGGCATGCAAATCTTCGTTGATGAAGTTCTCTTCTTTTCTGGCTTTCGATTGAGCACTCAAAATCTACTTAGGAAGGTCCAAACTAATAGTCATAACTAAGGCTCGAACTCGTAGTGGCTTAATTCTCTCCTTTCAACTTAGGGCATCAGCCACCACATTCGCCTTCCCTGGATGATATCGAATCTCACAATCGTAGTCGCTCAACAACTCTAAACACCGTCGTTGTCTCATGTTCAAGTCTTTCTGATTGAGAATGTGTTGTAGACTCTTATGATCAGTGAACATAATGCACTTTGTACCATACAGATAGTGTCTCCACATACAAACACTACTGCACCAAGCTCTAGGTTGTGTGTAGTATAGTTCTTCTCATGAACCCTGAGTTGGCGAGATGCATAAGCTATGACCTTCTCCTTTTGCATCAAAACTGCACCCAACCATTTATGCGAAGCATCACAATATACCACGAAGTTCTTACTTCCCTCAGGTAAAGCTAAAATCGGCGCACTACACAGTTTCTGCTTCAACAACTAAAACGCAGCTTCTGCCTTTTCTCCCCAATCAAATTTCACGCTTTTCTAAGTCAACTTCATCATAGGCCTAGCGATCTTCGAAAAACCTTCGATAAATCATCGGTTGTAACCGGCCAAGCCTAGAAACTAACGAATCTCGGTTGGTGTCTTGGGTGACGCCCAATCCTTAATTGACTTAATCTTAGCGGGATCAACGTGAATGCCTTCCCTATCAACCACATGACCAAGAAATTGTACCATCGACAGCCAAAATTCACACTTCGAAAACTTGGCGTACAATTTCTCCTCCTTCAACAACTTTAAAATCAACCTAAGGTGTCCTTCATGCTCCTTTCTGCTCTTGGAGTAAATCAAAATGTCGTCGATAAACACGATCACAAATCTATCCAGATACGGTTTGTACACCCTATTCATCAAATCCATGAATATTGCCGGTGCGTTAGTAAAACCAAACGGTATTACTTGGAACTCGTAGTGACCATAGCGAGTCCTAAATGCGGTCTTAGGAATGTCTTCCTCTCGAACTCAAAGTTGGTGATAACCAGATCTCAGGTCGATCTTAGAGTAGACTCTTGATCCTTGCAATTGATCAAACAAATCGTCGATTCTCTAAAGTGGGTATCGGTTCTTTACAGTAAGTTTTTTTAGTTCACGGTAGTCGATACACATCTGAAAAGAACCATCTTTCTTTTTGACAAACAAAACCGGTGCTCCCCAGGGTGAGGAATTGGGTCTTATAAATCCTTTGTCAGAAAGTTCTTGCAACTGAGTGGATAACTCTTTCATTTCGGCTGGTGCTAATTGATACGGGGTTTGTGCTACAGGTGCAGCACCAGGGATTAAGTTGAATTGAAATTCAACTTGTTGAGCAGGTGGTAATCCAGGCAGATCGTCTGGAAAGACCTCTGAAAATTCCCGTATGATCGGCACGTCCTCAAGTCGCTTCTCCTCCGACTTATCCTCAACCTTCTTAGATGTAACTTGCGCTAGGTAGACCTGACATCCCTTCTGAATATACTTATGGGTCCTCGTATACGATATGATGTTCAGCTTACTTCCGTTGCCATAATCGTTACCTCAGATTATCAATTCTTCGTCTCTATAAGGTATACAGACGACCTTCTAGTCATAAACGATCATAATCGTTACCTCAGATTATCAATACTTCGTCTCTATAAGGTATATAGACGACCTTCTAGTCACAAATGATTAACGCGTGGTATTTTGCCAACCAATCCATACCGATGATGACGTCAAAACTACCAAGTTCTACGGCCATTAGGTCTATGTCGAATGGTTAACCTAATAATCCTAACGTGCAACATCTAAGAACAACATTTGTTTATGAGATTCTTCCATCGGCAAGTTCTACAATATAACTAGTGTCTAAAGTGGATGGTGTAATATCAAGTAAAGCACTAAAGGTAGACGACACAAAACTTCTATCGGTGCCCAAATCGAATAACATGGAAGCATAACAGTTATTGAGAAGAAATGTACCCGTGACAATGTTGGAATCAGGGTTTGTTCCTCCTCCACCAATGGCGTAAGCCTTTGCTGTAGCCTCATTACCTCCAGTCTGGTTTCCAGTCTTGTTTCCAACTCTGTTTCTTGTCTGGTTTCTACGGTTCTGATTCCTCAACTTAGGGCAATCCTTCCTAAAATGTCCCGGTCTTCCACACTCGTAACAAACAACACCCTGCTGATTTCCAACTAGAGCTCTCTGAGTGTTTAGGGTAATAGTCGTCGTACAATCCCTAGTCAGGTGTCCAACCTTCTTACAGTTATTGCACTTCACTGTACATGGCCCTACATGGTGGTATTTGCACTTGTTGCAAAGTGGGTGGGGTCCAGTATACCCTCTCCTCTTATTGTTCCCAGTCGTGTAAGCTCTAACCACATTCTGCCCACTAATATTTTGCCTCTTGAATGGCGGTTGTTGTCCACGGTTATCCCTTGAGTTACTTTCCATCCTCCTCTTACTCTCAGCACTCCTTGCAGCATAACCCTGGAGCTTCTTATCCATCAATTGGTTAGCAATGCGTACGGCATCTTGGAATCTAGCTGGGTTTGCAGCAATCACATTTCCTTGAATGTTGTCTGGTAGCCCTCCAATAAACCTCTCCACTCTGTCCTCTTCGTTAGGGACCATTCTAGTACACAACAAAATCAACTCCTGAAACCTTTGAGTGTAGACAGTCAAGTCGTTACCTTTTACGGTCAGATTCTACAATTCAGTTTCCATTTTCTAAATCTCGTTCCTTGGACAATACACCTCAGTCATCAACTTCATAAGTTCTGCCCAACTCATGGCATAGGCGGCCTCATTCCCAATCGTTCTCTTGTGGGAGTTCCACCAAGTCAATGCACTGTTCAGAAGCGTGCACGAAGCATACTTCACTTGGTACTTCTCTGGACAGTTGCTAATGTGGAAAACTGTTTCCATCTTCTCGAACCAACGAGTCAATCCGACAACTCCTTCCGTTCCATTAAAGTTAAGTGGCTGGCACTTCAGGAAGTCTTGATATGTGCACTCTCTAGCAGGCATAAATCCTCTGAAGTTATAGCCATATTCTCCTCCGTTCCCATTACCATTTCTATTTCCTCCATTTCCATTTCCTCCATCTCCGTTTCCTCTATTTCTGTTTCCTCCATCTCCGTTTCCTCTATTTCCATTTCCTTCTACTTCTTCTTGTTCGACCTTATCTCCCATAAGGGGTCTAAGGTTTCTGACAGCGTCGCGCACTCTTAATGCTCCTGCCACCCGGCCATCGCTTTGCTCATTGACTGCTTAACGTGTCCTTGACGCTCCAGATCGTGTGTTAGGCATCTTCCTACAACATATCAATGTAACACTCGGTGAGATTCCTAGGTGATGCGAGATAACTAACGGGGTTAAATAAAATTTACGGTTAATTTACATAGAAAAGACATGATCGAACTATATCATGGAAACCCCATAACACATGATGCAAAAAAGCATAAGTAAATAAAATTACAGAATCATATCATAGATAAATATCAATTTCATATCATCGATCATTAGTGATTACATCATATTGATTTTAAAATACGAGTTTCTAATACTACGGTCATCACTAAACGTTACTGGTAAATACTGCAACACTAATGAACATATCTAAAGACGGAAGCCCATGTGCTTCCTAGCACACGCCTCAAATCTGCCAACACTCAATCAGTCATAAAATCGATACCGTCGTATCTGCCTCAGCTCTCTCTGTATACGTGTCATGCCGCGCTGGAGTCGGTCAACTCTCTGACTCTCAACATCCACGGTGCCTATAAGCCTCTTGTTATCCCTCTCCAACTCAGTAACTCTCTCAGTCAAAATAGTGACTGCCGTCTCAGCCCCAACAATCCTATATCCCTACTCTCTTTAAGCTCCCTCAATGACTTGTACACGATGGACTGGAATAGCCTCGGTGTGATCATGGAACCTCTGAACCAAATCTCCCAATGTCTCATATGTAACCTCTACTGCTCCCTCCTAAACAGACTTAGGGGTATCCTCTCGCATCACAGGATGCATAACCTTCTCAACTCTGACCTCAACCGGTCCCCTCGTACCCGTCTCACTCTCCTCTCGGTCAGCAGCCTCAACTACAACTCTAGCATCAATCTTTCTATCTCTAAGAGCATCCGCATAAGTAAAACACTCATGAATCTCAGCCTGAATCTCGGGGTCAATCTCAATCTTATCACTCCTCACAACATCAACATCCATCTCTAAATCATCCCCTCTAGACCCAGACGGCTCAGAACTCTCATCCTCAAATTCCACTCCTAATCTAACCTCTCTAGGTACATTTGGCTCAAATCTATCCTCTGAATAAACCTCTAAATCTGTAGCTGTCTCAAGACTCCTAATCCTCTTAGGTGATGGTAAAAGATCAGCATGTGCATATGACAATGCCTCAAGAGTAGGTGAAGATAATGGTACAGATGCAACAGGCAATCTACTCCTTTTGCGAGAACGGCTCGCAGAAGAAGAATCATGAGATGGTCTCTCGGAAATAGTAGATGAATGATGAACACTCGGTACTAAAGAACATAATCGATGACTAGATCTCGTACCTCATGGTGATGTTGGCAATGAATGATTAGAAGATGAACGACTAGATGCAGAATCAGATAAAGCATCCGCAGAAGAATCCGAAGAAGTCTTTGACGATAAAATTCAATGATGAATTCGATGATGAATCATCCGAAGAAAAATGATCCGAAGAAGAATAGTCAACTGAATGTCTCACAGCAAGACGATGAGTGGGTAACGGTCTAACCCTCTTCCTTGCAGTCATCATGTGTACCGGCCCATTAAGATGGTAGCGGTACGGTCAACCATGAGGAATAGGCTGTCCTGGTGCAAGAACCATGACTCGACGTCGAAGTGCACCAGATGCTGTAGGTGTAACACCCCCAAAATTGTGTCGCAGCGGAAATATGTCAGGGGGGCATTACTTCATAATACACAGCGCTAGATACAAGAGAACGACCTCTAAATGTGTCGTTTGTAAAACAATCTCGTTGATTTTCTGAAATCCAAAATAATAGTTGTCCCATAATTGCATCACCATGAAAAACTTGAATGTAAAGACTCCAATGCACATCAAATAATCCAAGCATCTATTCACCTGAGAAAAACATGCTTAAAAGTGTCAACATTAAAGTTGGTGAGTTCATAGGTTTCTGTAAATATAAACGTTAGTTCCAATAAATGAAATCTGCCCACAGAATCATAACAGTGACTTATAAAAACGTTTAGTGACTACTGACTCCCTACATATCATAAATAAAAAGTGTGCCATTTAAATCCTTTAACTCCTTTCCAAAATGTACGCATGATTTTTTTAGAAATCAGATTAGCGTAAAATATGCAAGACCATTTCCTATCCCCAAAAAGTCCTAAAATGTGCGTATCAAAGTTGGATCACAAAATATCCAAAGAGTATTGGCCACTTTATTCAAGTGTGTAATAACAACCATATTACCAATACCTCTAAGTTCATGAACGTGACCGTAATCTTGATGTAATGCCACTTTAATTAAGAGCACAGTAAGTAGAGTAACCCTCGTAGGTGTTCCCTCCAAGAACACTCCGGGCATTAATGAAAAAAGAATTGTTTCCCCCTTTAGACCGGTGACCCCTCCAAGGGACACCCGGGCAATAATAAGTAATATGGTGATTGTTGGCACCACCGCCAGGCCTAATCCAATCGTAATCCACATGTAGAACGATCGTTCCCCCCGTGATAGCTAGTCACTCTACGAACGGGATTGTCAATCCCAAATAGAACAATCTTAAACATTGCGCATCACCCTCACAAGTGGATTTTACAGTTCAAGCAACCTAAGCTAATCCATAATCAATACAAGTATAGTATGCCTTTACTACAAAAAACTAAACCAAGTATTGTATCCTCCCGCGAAGATATAGAAATAAGTATTTTAAAAACCAAACAGTAATCAACCATGTAAATGCATTTGTAAACAAGCATGTTCTCACCCCAAAAATATATGTAAAACCAGTAAAACATGGGGCTATAAACTCACCTTGATGTTGCAGAACGATTGACAGATAGGCATCTAATATGCACAACACAACGGAAGACGAAACGGCTTCGATCCAGCATTTGCCATTATCTTAACGGATAATCCCACTAGTTTAGGATAATGAATTTAGTTACCCAATGGATGATTAAATCAACGCGACCCGTTGATAAAGATCTAGGTTCCGAGTGGCAGTTTGGTTTGGTGGTTGGTTTGGTAAAATAACTCAAAAGTATATAATTCATATGGTGGATTATATAACAAAGTATGTAATATATTCCATATATATTACCTTGAAAGATGAACAATTATATAATTCATATGGTGAATTATATAATAACGACCAGAAAATTAAAAGATTAATTTGAAGCTTAGTATACCTTGCAAGTATTATATAATAAGCGTGAGTAAATAATTAAACCAAATGGTTTGACACGTTTTCGAAGATCGCCAATTTTATTAAATAAATAAAGAGTTTCTTTCATAAAACGAAAACGTACGTTTTAAAGTTACCAATATCAGTTAACGGTGTTTTCCTAAATCCGTACCAAAGGTATGACTTTATTATTCTTAGCCGAGATTTATAAAAGAACATTTTTCTAAATTATATTTTGTTTGTTTGTCCGTGATATTGTGAAATAATAATTTAAGACATCTTTAAATTATAACTTAGTCTATTTATCGTCCTTCAAAGACGATAAGTGTTGTATCTAAAAATATTTTTAGAAATTTCGCCATGACCCCTTTTCGTTAAATGACATTTCCCTTACGTTACACAACTCATCGTTTGTCCCTCCCAATTTTAATCAAGACCAATCTAACGATAATAACATCGCATTTTTAATAAGTACACATTTAAAAAAACAAAAGTAATAAATACCTAAACAATAATAGCCAAGAAAACCCTATGTTGTTATCCGTACCAAACCAACTATATCTAATAAACATCAACCATAACCACCTTTATGGTGTTAACTGCCAAAACCAAACTTACCTAGCTAATCCGCGCTGCCTGTCCCAAACACCCCTGTTTGGGGTTTCCTGCTATCCCAAACACTCCTTTATGGAGTTTCTGCACAACCAAACGCTCCCTTATGGAGTTTCTGCACAACCAAACGCACCCTTACAGCCTTGTTGTTAACCCAAACAGCCCTATTAGCAGATTTGCCAAACCAAACGCACCTTCTTGGTGCTTAATCGACAACCAAATGTACCTCTATGGTGTTTCCACTAAACCAAATGTACCCTTTCGTATTTATACAGCCAAACGCACCCTTTGGTGTTGGCTGTTACAACCAAACGCACCCTACCTGGTGGTTCATGCTAAACCTAAATGCACCCTTTTCGATAAGAAACCAACAGCCCCTTCGTGGGCTGTTTAACAGCCAAACAAGCACCCCTTTTGGGTGTTAACCCACAACCAGACGCCCTTCGGGGCTGTTACACGTGAAGCAAACGCACCCTTGGTGCTATGAAGGTGGCGGTGGCGAGGAGATGGAGGTGGTGACAGTGGTGGTGAGACAGTGGTGGTGGTCGCGACGTGGAGTGGGGAGGCAGTCGGAGGGGTGAGCGGCGCGTGGAGGCGCGTGACCATGTGGGTTGGATAGATCGGTTAACAAGGAAATCTTTTGGTGTTGGCCGGAAACTTCGCCGGAAAAGTTTTCTGGCGGTGGCTAATGGTGGCCGGCGGCGGGGCAGTGGTGGCCGGATATTTTGGGGAAGAGAGAGGGTTTATAAGTTTTTGTGTGTGTGTTTTTAGATGTATATATGAAATAAATATATATAATTTTATATATATATTAAAACTTTAAATCAAAAGTGACAAGTTGAAATAGTCTAGGGTTCGTTCTGTAACTTTTTAGTAAAACTTCGATACGTATCGGTTCGGGACTCGTTTGAAGGACTTAACGGATGATTCAACTCTTGAAACTTGCGCCATTGTTTTCCGAATCATTTTTCTGATAAAAACGAGTATTTACTTGATAATGTTTCATAAATATTTTATAACATTTAATAAAATATCTGTTATTCATTTTGTGAACCGGTTTCGTCTTGTCCGAAATAAAATTGGATTTCAACTCGAGTATTCGCGTTATCCACAACGCTTTTAATTAAAATGATGACTAATTTATTTAATATTTTTATTAAATAAATACTGATAATTAAAAACAAATTTAATTGTTTTCGTGTGTCCGCGTTGTATATTGTTCGAATAATGTTTGCGGTGCTGTTTTAGCCCTTTTCAGCTCGTTTCCAGGTCTCGGGCAAAACTGAAAAGTTGTCAGGAATGTCGTTTCACATCGAATTGCTTTAGGGTCCGAATAATGAAAACGTGCTTTAGACGGTCGTTCTTATAAGTCAAGCCAGACCCTAAAAGTCAACGATTGAAATCGTCATTCAAGAATTCGAAAATTCTCGAATGTTACAGTAGGTGACCTCTGAGTAGAAAGGGTAGTCTTAGTGAATGGTGTACCATGGGTAGGTGATGGTAGTGTATCACGTGTATCGCTATCTGTGGTGTCATCAGCCGATGATAAAAATGGTGAGATAGCTGGTAACGGTGGTATATGGTCTGATGATGGATCCTCAGATGGATCAAACTCCATATCAGATGCAGGTGAGTAATCAGGAGACGCTGGTGTATAGTTTGGGGATGGTGGTATAGTAGGTGCTATGATAGGTATCTCTGTGGGTATCACTGTGGTGTCAGTCTGAGTAGTGGGTGGAGTAATCACTGGTGTGGTGTCGGGAATAGTGGTAGGGATAGTACCGAACAAGATAACTCGTCCAGCAGGTGTCCCCACACTATCCTCTAATGAATCCGAAGAAACTGAAATAACTGAAATAGCCATGACATACGCAAGGAAAAGTTTATTTAAATATCCTTTATACCAACCATGCATGATGCGGGAAAGAATGAACAAATGGGTGAATGAACGAATGAAATGAATGAATAGACCATCTGATGCAGTACCGCGAAATGAAATGCAATATAATTATAGTAATATTAGTTATACTTAGTATTTAATTACATAATATTTAATTATGTATACGTACTATGTAAAAATTACGTAAGGCATATAATCACGTAAGGATCATATACTGGTTATAGTCCAGACCTAGTTATATACTACCTTGTTCTCTATAACCTTGGATCTTGATACTAATCTGTCACACCCCCCAAATAGGGCCCATCCGATTTAGCGTTCGGGGGCGTGACGTTCATGACTATCTCAAGTACAAAGCATAAAGAACGACCTCTAAGGGTACGTTTGAAAAATAAACACCGTTGCATAAATTTAAAATATTAATAAGTTTACATCAATCAAATTTAAAAGGTTCAAAAGACAACATGCAGAAGCTTAAATAAGTTCAACAACGGTATTTAAGATAAACATGGATAAAATCTAGAAAACTGGTTCGGCAATAGACTTCATATAGTTCAAGCAACAACATCCATGCTAAGCACCTGAGAAAAACATGCTTAAAACATCAACATAAAGTTGGTGAATTCATAGGTTTAGTTCAAACGATGTTATAGTGGACCACAAGATATCAAAACGTATGCGACAGTTATAACAGATACAACTTCACATAAAAAGTATTTACGTTGCACTAAGCTCATGACACTGAAGCTAATAATGAAAGATAGCATGTACATTGCTATAAGTATTTGCTTGCCCTTACAGGTGTCCGACCAAAGACCACCTAACCAGTTTCGACATGACATATATCCGTTTATCGGGAGCCCCGTGGGTAGTGAGCGCTACTCACCCGGATAGGGATAATTAGTCCCAATAGATCTATTTATTCACTCGCGCTCCCTCGACCGGTCCTCCGGTCAAGAAATTGACAGTTCATGATAGTTCGGGCAATTGTGGTCTAAACGCTACTTAGGCAACACGTAAATAGGGAAATCTCACGTATAGTACTTGTGTCCAGTTTTAAAAACAAGCAATGTTTCTCACCCCAAGTTATAAAACATTTATTCAAAACGAGTAAAAGAGTGGGGCTATGAACTCACCTTGATTTAGTGAATTGAGGTAGTGAATAGTCTAGAAATAATTCACTCGGTAACGAACGACGATATACGAAAGCAACCTATGAAATGGACGTTTGATTTAATATCGGATCGAAGTGAATTTATGGAAAATGCATAGGTGTATACTAGTGTACTTTTGTTAATATATATCTAAAAATTAACGTTTGTGATCGTGTAGTAATAAAATGTTTCCGTAAGTAAATGGGTAGAAATAATATGTATTTTAATATTACATAGATATATAACGTCTAAGTAAAAATATATATTTTATATATATTTTTATATATATATTGTTCGTCACTTAATTTAAATTCTCGTATCTCACTTTACCATGTACGTTTTCTAGTATTTACTAAGTATAGTGATTTATAAAAATTTCGGCATGACCCGTTCGTGTTTACACGTTTTTCCAAAGTCTTAGACTTTATTTAAAACCATTTTCAAACCACTTTCAATCCACTTTTCATAATTACAAATTATACATCATCAAATCCATTATTATTTGCAACGTCCAACGTTTAAAAATAATTAAACGTAACGCATCTAAATCGTATACTATTAAATAAGCTATTCGCGAACTTATCCAATAAGCTACACCGTAGCTTTACGCCTTGGTGTTTTGTATTTATGTTGGGCCTTGGCCCGTTAAGTCCGAAAATGTAGTTTTACTTATCCATTTAATCCGATAAGCAAAGCATTAAGCAATAAACACGTGACCTAAAAATAAGCTATCAATAAGCTCACAATAAGCCAAGTATAATAAGCCGAACCATATAAGCTCAAAAATAAGCTCATGGTGTTGGGTCTTGTATGTGGGACGCGGCTATAAGCCCTAATAAAGTATATTCGAGCTTATTTATTAAGTCGAATAAGTTTATCGTTTGTCCTTTCAAAATAAGCTAGAAAATAAGCTAATAAAATATAAGTCAAACCAAAATAAGCTAAACAAATATTTCTTCTTTCTTTTCTAGTTTGGCCGAACCAAATATAAGCCCTAATAAGCTCAAGATAATCAAAATAAGCTTTTCCAAAAGCTTATTACAATAAGCCGAATAAAATAAGCTATAGCATACTATTTTTATTACACGAAAATAACCACGATCACAAAACTAAGATTTTCTTATATTTCTATATATATTTTTCAAACCATATATACACCCTTTTAGGGTTTATGTAGTTTTGAAATCTTGTTTTCACAAAATAAGTTGTACAACTAGCATGTATGCATCAAGATGATAAGGAAAGTACAAGTTATTTAAGAATTTGAAGACTTACAAAGTTGGAAGGTTTTTAGAAGGAAGAATGAGATTAGAACAACCCAAATGTTGTTTAATTAATACCCAGATGATACAAATGATCAAACCTTCAATAAATCTTCATGTGTTTTTTATCAAAGATGAAAAATTATAAAAATATGTGTGTTTTTTTGGGTGGTTCGAACAAAAGAAGGCAAAGAAGAAGAGAGAAAACTAAATTTTTAGTGTGTGTGTTATGAATAAGAAAATGGAAGCAACAAGATATAAATAATACAAAGTTTACTCCACACACTAAGTGTTTGTTGTGTGTGTGTCGTGTACAAGAGACAAGGGAAGAAAGGGGACCAATTTGATCCTCCAATCAAATTCAAGTTAGAGCTAAACATGTGATCAAGGCTTGTCTTATTGATTTTGAATTCAAACTTGCTCACCAAGGTGCATGGGGTGTTTGTTTGTGCCAAACAAGACAAAGGGGAAGGGGGGACCAACTAATTTTCTTCATTTTATTTTGCTAGTGCTTCCCACTTGATTTAATTTCCAAGTCTTGAATGCATAAGCTTATGTTATAAGTAAACCATGATTTACGCAAGTAACGAAACGAATAATGGTATCACCGAAAATTATAAAATTTTATATATTGCCATAAAATATATAAAACGTGGCTATTGCCAAAATACTACAACGTTAGGCATCCCGGTTCGCTCCCGGAGACGATTCTCAGATAAAAGCGGGAATACTTCCCGGTTACACGCAAAAGCTAAACGAAACTTTAAAAATTTAAATTGCTAAACGGAAACAACTAACTTATTAGACGAAAATTCTCAGGGTGTCACACAATTTATTGTTCTTCAGATTAACCTATCAGTTATATACTACTGTAATATACACCAACACAACCATGGACGATTATAAAACATACGTAAAGTTTTGTTAAATGCTTAAGAAATTGCAGTTGGAGAAATGAACATTCTCCAAGTAGTTTTACCTAGCAAGGTATCTAAACCACCATTAGCATCCATGCGTGTATATATGATGAGATTCTATTTCTTCAACGGATGAAAAGCCAACTGAATCTGTCTTGATTGCAATAATTTTGCTGGATTTCTATAAGTAGTAATCTTAGCAATTTACCATCTAATAAAACAATGCGTGTTGCTTTTTTTTCTAGCAATTTAGATAAAGTATTCCTTAGTTTATCTAAATAACGCATGCTCCTAAATGCTAAATGCTAACATGTTTTAACATGACGATTTACATTTAAATTATCATGTTTTGTTTTGCATCATCTACATGACTTTACAAGTTAATTGTGCACCTACACTAATGTTATGTTAACTTAAGACAAATAAGGTTTAGTGATGTCCCATATGAGGGCTTACACATTAATCATGTTGATTATTGTGTCCGATGCATGCTTAATAAACTTGACATGCTTAATCTATATGTCTTATACATCTAAGTATAAATTTTCTCAAACTAGATATCTTTCTTTTTCTACGCATTCTGTCATATAATCTAAATTTCAAAAGAGTTCACATAAATAATGGTCTTAAATCTCCTAGAGTCTTCCGTCACACATTTCCTTAATCATCATCTTCCCCTCTTCTAAATAATCCACTCTTTGTCATGGAAAAGTTAGATGCAAATCAATAACCTTCCAGTAGGTTTGACAACTAAATATTTCATCTGAAATATCAAAGTATCTTTAAGCTTGCAAGTCGCAAACGTTAAAAAGGTCAACCGAAAATCACTATTCAAAGCATATAACAACATTAGTTAAAACGCATCTCCATTTCTCTTTGACGAAAACATTCTTTCTCTTTCCCCGAAACATTCTTTCTCTTCGACGAAACATTCTTTCTCTTCGATGAAAACATTCTTTCTCTTCGACGAAAACATTCTTTCTCTTCGACGAAAACATTCTTTCTCTTCGATGAAACATTCTTTCTCTTCGACGAAAACACTCTTTGTCTTCCGATCACACCTCTTTCTTCTTACTCAACCACGCCTCTTCAACCATAGAGATGACTAATCTCTTTCCTCCACTATTTCCGCTACCACCTTTAAGACAACCGTATACCTCGTCGTGTGATTGTTCTATGACATTCACAATGCTCGAGAAGAGCTACATAACTCTGTGAGTGTAGTATTATACGTACCGTTAACCACCATACCGGTCTTGACATTATCAATGCTAGTCCCGCCCCTTATCTTCGTTTTTGTCCTTTATTATATCATTATTTTTATTATCGCGTATTGAAACAGTACCGAAGATACGTCACCATTTCCTTCGGGACAATGTCCAAAAGGAAACATCTCCATTCGAAAAGGATGCGTCTGAAGATAACATCGTCGACATTCTTTCTTTACCCCTCAACCGCGAATCGTTAAAATATATTCGTCTAGGTTTAGGATTCCGTGTCGTGACAACTTAACTACTTCATCCGAAGTACTTTAAGTATTTTTAATTAGCAAAATGCAAATTAAAATGTCACTATTTTCGAAAAATTCATCAATTTCCATAAACATCCCTCCTGTTGGCGGTCTGGCGGCCCCCAGATCTATTCTGGCGGCCCCAATATATATATAGGACCGCCGGCAACAGCTTGTAATACCATTCATTTTTTGTTTTTTATTTCATAACCTAACACTTCCTCTCTTCTGCTATGAGTTGACGTCTACTCCGCACCCAAACCTATACCCAATATCTCTCTATAGATCAATGGGTCATCCTCATAGCCCAACACTCATAAGCATCATTGCTTATGTTTTCAAGAGTCAAGTAAATTTCATAATGAAATGCGTCTCATTAGCAAACACATTCCTTACAATCGATTGACTTACTATCCATCACTTCACAATAAATCCCCTCACATACAAACCTTGGTCCTCACATCTCGCATACGTCTTATCTTAATTCATAGACGATTGTTCTCACTCCTAAACGTTTCTTCTCTTCTAGTAGTCGTATCACTTCTAATAGTCTTTCTACTTTGGATGTTTCTCCTCACTTCTAAACATTCATTTTCACTTCTAATAAGTATCCTCGCTTCTAACATCTCTTCTCACTTCTAAACGTTTCTTCTCTCCTTTAATAGTCTTGTTACTATTAAAATTCCTTCTATATCTCGTGACAACTTAATTATTTCATCTGAAATATTTAAGTAATTTGCGAAATGCAAATGTCACTCCTTCGCAAAACTTTCCACTTTCTAGAAAGTGAAGAACATAAAGAAGATATTCTATCTTCAAGTATTATTGAGTCACCACATTGTTGAGTCTCTCATTATTCTTCCACCATGAAAGAACTACCTCATTTCACATCCACTTTTGTCTCGATAGGATCATATACACATCAATTGTTAGTGCAAATGATATATCAATCTTTTCTATCAACCTCTCGTCAACACGTTCCTTCTTTAGTATCGCTCATCCTTTCCCACTTTTCGGCTCTATGGAATCATTTTCATTCACATCAAAGAGCACATCGTCTTCATCCTCGTCTTATTTTTTTTATTCTTTTAAAGTATATATTTTTTTACATATTTTGCCAAGATATTAAGTGTCATTCGTCTACTTTTAAAAGGTCATTCTCATAATATTTTTGTGTCAATCAATAAACGAATCTTATTCTTGTTTATTAAAAGTCGGTCTAATATTTCTCCGTAAACATACGTCTTGAGTCTTTTAATTATATCATTTAGATTGTTGTTCCTAAAATATTGATTGCATGTATCTAGTTTCTAAATCCCTTTTAACGTGTCTCACTTTTTCTAAGTAATGGGGAAGAGGACCGAAACATGCCACTGAAAGACTCTACTAAGACAAAGATGGGCTGTCAAGAACGTCAAGAACGTAGAGGAGGTAGGATGGGCAGTTGTTCAGATCTAGTATGGATCGTACATGGACGGTAGTTGGAGTCGGCGGCTCTCCTAGGGTTCCCTTATTGGGGATCCCTGGGGAAGATGATCAAGTTGGCCCTTGCGGACAGCTTGATGCACTATCTCCCTTCAACCATTTGAGCGAAATGCGGAAAAAGGAAAGAACATCCATGGACCGACCCCATCATCTTCACCCTGCAGGAACTACGAGATTACCCCAAGGGCGCCTTCGGCATCCAGGGGTCACGGACCGACCATAAAACCCTGTTCAATAAGTGGAACACATTAGCTGTCCGCTCTCAGGTTGGGCAATAAGGGTCCGAGAAGGGCAATCACTCATTCTTAAAACCAGCGCCAATGAGTCGGCGGAAAAGGGGGGAAAGCTCTTCGTTCCTAGTTCTCCTATAGCTGGATCCTCCAGAACCACAAGAATCCTTAGTTAGAATTAGAATGGGATTCTAATTCAGCACCTTTTGAGTGAGATTTTGAGAAGAGTTGATCTTTAGAGAGCAAAGTACGATGAAAGTTGTAAGCTGTGTTCAGGGGGAGTTATTGTCTATCGTTGGCCTCTATGGTAGAATCAGTCGGGGGACCTCAGAGGCGGTGGTTTACCTTGATTTTAGAATAATAACACCTAAAAGTGCATATCTAGTTCCCCGCTAATATCTTATAATTATATATATATATATATATATATATATATGTATATATATATATATATATATATATATATATATATATATAGGGGGACTTTATTTTCAGCAACAAATTAAGTGCGAGAACTCTCAAAAACATACATGCACGCCTTCAATAATTGTATTTTTACACATATGTTCTAAATAAAACAAATATGTTTAAAAAAAACATATTTTTTCTAAAGAATTTGATGAGAAATTGAAAATACAAAATTTTTCTTTGAATATGCACACTTTCAAAGAAAAAATTTATATTTCCAATTTCTCATCAAATTCCTTAAAACAAATATGTTTTTTTTAAAACATATTTGTTCTAATTAGAAAATATGTTGCAGAAATACGTTTATTGAAGGCGTTGTGCATATATGTTTATTGAGAGTGCTCGCAGTTCTCGCACTTATTTTGGATGCTATAAAAATAAAGTTAACTATATATATATATATATATATATACTATTAACAACTATATATATATATATATATATATGATATAATATATACCTTTATATGCACTTGCCTACTACTTTATTTGTCGCACACATCAGTATATGGATTCCTTGGTTCCCCCAAAACACCATTGGAAGCATATACAGAGGGGCGCAGATTGCAAGCTTTTTACTCATTTAAATTGCATCGAACTTCTTGAGCATCGATGGCAATTTATTTGATTCATGGATCCTTTAGAGTCAATATACAAGGAATGTAATTATCATGGGGATGAAATGAGCAAGGGGGAGCTAGGAGATATGTAGGTACATAGCATGGAGTCGGTTAAACCGTGATGATAAAAGACTTCACTGGGATGATGCAAGCTCACCTTTATAGGAATATAGGATCGGGGATTGTAAAATACAATGAAGGGCTCATTCATACTCCAAATACTTCACCTCATCCACTTCAAAATCACTCTCAACCTTAAGGTCGTCTTCTCACACCTTCAACTTATATATTTGAAGTACCTACTCTCTTTTCATGCCTTCCTATCATCTATCATGACCTTTTCTAAACTATCCAAGAAACACACAATCACCCTCACCTTTATTTTTCACATCTTTTCCTCCAACATATATACTCGGAGCACATACCATCTTCTCATATCTTCTTCTCAAACCTCCAACCTATATGCTCTAATCATTATCCACATAATACCTTTTTGCTTCGACAAAAGGGGGAGAAGGGAGTGTAAACGAGTAACTTTTAAACTTCACTATGTGTTATAGTTTACATGGTTTGTCATCATCAAAAAGAGGGAGATTGTTAGTGCAAATATTACGATATTTAATCTATACGATCTCTTTATGTTTTAGTGATGACAAACATGTAACTTGTAATACGTAACGTAAAGTGCGTAAGTTACTCGTAATCACAAATTATCAATGCATACTTGCATCCACATCTCTCGACGTCTAAAGTCTACATCAACACCGACATTTGTTTGCACCCGACGTAAATCACATAAGGTATGTACAAACAACATTAAACTTGTAGGATGATCAAAGAAATAAGTTTTTGTCTTAAACTTCATATTTTTATAAATATAACAAAATTATTTCTCAAAAATTATTTACACAAATTATTTTTGAATTATAAAGAAATGTTTTATTTGGTAATTATTTTGAACTTCAAAATCTGGTCATTTCCCCCCTAAAACAAGTGTCACTTTCACCGGATTTTACCTTCATCACAAAAAGACAAAAACATGAGCGTCTGTCAAGGCGGTCCCTTAAATAGGCCGACGACCCCCTTAAATACCAGCAACCCCCTAATATATATGGACCGATCTGCTTCAGGTACAGGGACTGTTTTGTAACCAACCCAAGTTTTAAGTAGCGTATGGACGATCTCGGAATATGCTACGTCTTAAATTATTATTTTATAAGTTCATAAGATTGAACGTCGACATTTAAAACTATTTTATTGTCGCGAATAATTATTTTCGTATTTTATTACGAACGGATTTGAGAAATTATTATTTTTAGTCGATTTGCGAGTCAAAGTTTGACCACGCGACCGTTGAACGTTTTGGGCCTCATAAAAATTTATGGCGTGCCCCGTTAATTTTGTATTTTTCGAAATTCATATTTCGTTGGACTCCGACATTATTTCTCGCGTTCTAGCCGAGACCGAGTCAAAACTTTATTTTGACGTGATTTAACATTTTTATTAAATATTTTAAACCAAATTAAGTGTGACGGAAATAAATTTAGTCATGAAAATATAATCCTAAGCCTATGGCCGGTTATGGACCGAAACTAACACTTATATGTTATATTTTATAAAGCTTTAAAAGATCAAGGACTAGAAGTGTCAAGTTCCTAAACTAATCTCCTATAAATATAATCACTCACACACTTAATAATATTTTACAAAAAAAATGTGTTCTCCCTCTCCTCTCCTATTTTCGGCCGAGCACCACCATAATCCAGCCACCACCGCCACTTAAATCCGACATGCATTATAATCAAGTTACAAAATATTAATCCTTGTGTTAAGGCCTACGTTTCCATGTAATAAAATCCCACATGCATTGAGTTTTGAAGAAGTTGGGTTTCGGGTTAGATTGAGAAGTTTTGGTTTAAAAGGGATTGTTTAAAATAGCTAGATAATCGTTATTAGAAGCTTAATTTATATGGAAGAAGTTCGGTTGAGATTTTGATAAATAAAGTCCAACGTTGACTTTTGAAAGTCAACGAGTTGATGTGAGTCTTGTTGGATGTTTATAAAAATAATAAACACTATTATTTTACGAGTATAACAATTTAGACTTAACGACTTTTATGAACGGATATAATTCTAAAAGTGGTAACTACTGGTAAACGTACGGGACATAATCCCGATACGAGTAAAGGATAACTAAGTTGAACGTCGAATGTGAGACAAGATAAATGAATATAATTTGATGACGGGACTTACTAAAAATGGCAACTTTCCGAAAATAGCAACTTACTAAAAATAGAAAGTTTCTAAAATTAGAAAGTTTTCAACAAGGTATCGAATGCGTAATAAAAAGAATGATCGTAACTCAACTATGTGGGGTTTAGGATCTAGGACGAGCAAGTGGATACATGATTGTTTTGAAAATGGAACACAAGTAACGTGATGTGTACTTGTTGTTGTTTATTTTGAAAAGTGAACGCAATGTGTTTTGATACGTGATATGATTCCATCCTTTGAGTTTATGCCTTTTATTGTGTACTCGTTAATTACCGAGAAGGTAAGCGCTAAATGCATTAAATAGATCTATTGGGTTTGACAGCCGTGTCCGGGGTATGAATCCGTTGGTGAACACCCTATAACGGACATTTTGTATTGAGAAAGGGGTGGCGGCATACTACCTGGTCAATTATTTGTGTATCATGATAAATGTGTTAAGGTTCGGTACACGGGCTCATGCAAGATGGATATGTTGTGTGGCTTGCCTAGCTAGCTGTCATACATGTTTTACGGAACCAAATATTGCATTCTAATTGTTATTTGTAAACTCTATGAATTCACTCAACGTTTTGTTGACGTTTTAAGCATGTATCTCAGGTATTGGTGATATTGATGGCTTGGATGGAACGAAACGCGGATATCAAAGACTGTGTCTCGGTGAAATGTTTTGTTTCTTTAAACAAAAGTTTGCTTTGGAAAAGAAGTCGTATCATGACTTTTGAAATGAAGTTTTTAAGTTAATATGGGACCTTGTAACTCTGATGTTCTTCATATAAATAAATTAAATTTTGTTTTATAAACGTATTATTGAACGTTTACTGGGACTCGTGTGCATGTATTATGAAGTAGCACCCAAAATGTTGTATTCCGCTGCGTATCATATTTTAGGGGTGTTACATGTTTTTAGCTTCTATAAATAGTGGGTCACTTCCAACTGTTTTAACAACCTTTTTGCACGAATTTCTTTCAATTCTTTCTCTCTCTAGATCTCTCTAAATCTCACTAAATCTCTCTAAATCTTTGATCATTTAACTTGTTTAATCTTGTTTAAATGTGATCCAATCTTTTATCATTTCCTTCTTTCCTCAAGTGCAAGAGAAGAACTTCGGTCATCTTCAAGATCCAAAGTTATGTAGTCTAGTTAGTCCATTTGTAACATTTGTTACATATAGATCGAGTCCATGTCTTCCAATCTTTAGTAGTGTGTAGATCCAAATGATGTATATATTTGGATGGGTTGATTGTGGGTTGGTTAGTATTTTAGGCCTTAAAATACATTGGTGAAGTGGTAGATTGGTTCTAGCTAAGATTAGGACTCGACATCTAGCTTAGTGTCAAAAATAATGTAAGCGACGCGGTTTATGTGTTTAGGCCATAAAACACAAGGTTTGTTATGTTGGCCACAAAACATAACGGGTTTGGTTGTACCCGAAGAAGAACTCGACATCTAGCTTAGTGTCGAAAAATAATGTAAGCAACGTTATAAGGTTTTCTCCGCCGAAAGGGAGCTTGTTGATTAGTGAAGTAACTCTCGAGTTGGATACTCGGGGAGTGGAGTAGGGCGAAGAGGAGCTTCGTGACTGAACCACTATAAATCACCGTGTCCGGTTTGCATTTTCTTTTACCTTTCTCTTTACTTATGTCTTTACATTTATCGCTTTACTTTTACACTTGCATTGTGCTTATGATTGTGTGAATTGTTGTGTATGTTGTATTAGCCATGGTTGTGTAGATCTTTGTAGTAAACATTGTGAGTGTGGAAATATTGATAGAATATGCACTAGTTATTGTAAATCTATTATCGACACTTCTCATATTGCGTCAAACTTGATTGGTGATTTGATACAAAAGATCTAGTCCGAAAAACCTCTTCTGGAGGCGGTCCTATAAATCGGGCGGCCCCCTGATGTACTAGGCGGCCCCCATATATTTATGGGACCGCCGGTAGAGAGTGATGTAATTTTTGTAGTGACTAATCTAAAGTTTTTTACTGAAAATGTATTCACCCCCTCCTCTACGGTTTCCACAGCTATGCACTGTAATTTTTTTGCTAATAGAAAGTTAATAGAATATAGTTGGTTGCATTTGTCTTTCTTTTGTGGTTGCGTCTATTTTTTTCAAGTGTTATTTTCTTAAATAATAAATGAACGCCTATTAGCATGTAACTATTAACAATTCACTAACGTAATTGTCATAGATGGCGCGCCGCAACATCTTTAAAACACACTGCAGCGCAACGCGAGTATCAAGTTCTTGTTATCTAACACATTTGATTTTGTACATGAATTACTTTAATACAGTTGTCAATTTTTTTTACTTTTAAAAAATTTGAATATATTAAGGTGTTTTACTTTGTTTAGTCGGTAAGTTTCAGTGTGACTTAATTTTGATACCCGCCATTTTGTCCATTGAATATTAAATTAGGGATAACCGATACTCACAGAAAACTTGAAAAACCGATGGTTAATATTAACTGGAAATCCAACGGGTAATGAGACAGGTACCGATGTGGATGTTATAAACGAGTGCGGGCATCGGTGCACTAAAACCTGACCCGAACTCACCCGTTACCATCCCTATTTTAGAGGACTTATGAAGATATTTTCCATCCCTCGTCAAAGCGAAATGACTAATAAACACTCTTCTTATTCCTCTTTTATTTTTCTTTGAACTTGTTACTTCTATAAATAAAATGAAATAATGATAAACGTAAAAGACATCTTTAAACCTTTTTAAATAGCATGTCTTTCAATACAAATAATAGAGAAATATTTGAGATAACTAAAAACATGTCTAATATGACGTGGCAGTAACTTGATGGTACGTCTCCACAAATTAGTGAGTTATTGCTAAACATTTTTTAGATATACTACTAGTTTAAGACTCGTGTAATACACATGTTGACCTAGTATATATCTTTTATAGTAAGTTAAACAAACTATAATGTTAGGCAGTTCATTATGAATTTTTTCGATGCCAGTATTTGTATTTACTTTTTATAACATTGTCTATTAACGCGTATTAAAAGCAAAACTTTAAGAGAAATGGGTTGCATAGACTTTACATTCATAAGTAATTCATGCATATTATTTTAAGAAAGGAACTACAATGTTGTAAACATAAAAAATCATCCACTAACAACTACATGGTATATGCCAAAAGATGAATGTCGAAATTACTTTGACCATCTTTTATTAGGACGCAACAATCTTTGCTCGTTAAAAGCTAAACTACTACGATCTATAGAGTCCCCATCCATATCCAATCCCAACGAGAATAGAAGCGAGTCTAATACTCAAGATAATCAAACAAAAAGGGATATTCTTGAGTTATTTCACATTTTAGACTTTTTCTTAAACACTTTACTCAAGATCTATAATAATATTTTTCACTTAACCAAGTCCTCTCAATAAATCAAATAAAGCAAAAGCTTCCATTCAAGAATTTCATTATACTTAAAAGTCAAAAAAAGAAAAAATCAAACTAACAAAACAAAAATTACAACATATATACATTTTAAAAATTGATATCATGTGTATAGGAGAAGAGCGTTGCATTATAACAAAATAATTGGAAACCTACCACAAATTCAATGGAAAAGTTAAATTCAAACCAAAGTTAAATTAACCACGAACCAAATAAAATACCCGATGAAATAGTCAACAAGAGAACGAAGACATATGAATGAAATAAATTTCTTTGGATATGAATTTAAATATTAAATGCTGATGAAAATCTATGCATGTCATTTGAAGTTGCAAAAGGTTGTAGAAAAACGATCTTTTAAGAAAGAGTGCAATAAAATTGTAACACCCCCATTTTCATATATCTCAGCGGAAGGGTCATTTGGGGTGCTACGTCATAATATAACAACTCAAGCATAGAAAACGACTCAAAAAGAGACGTTTTTAAATACATTCATTCGAAATAAAAGTTTACATCATAGGTCCCAAATTGTTTCATAATTCATACAACATTTTTGCAAATCATCTTCGAATGACTTTTATTTAATGGGCCTTCAAAACATTTAGGTTTCCATAAGCGACAACCAAATTCTCCATCGCCGAATTACCTTCAAGGACCTGAGATAAAACATGCTAAAACGTCAACAATAATGTTGAGTGAATCTATAGAGTTTATAAACAATAAAATTTCCGAACACAAGTATCATTTCTCAATATTTATCAGGATATAACGATGTGGCCAAACAAAGTTATATCGGGGGATTATTTATAAGTCTCATGACATTGAACGTTACCATCTAATTATGTTGGGGTTCCCAACAAGGTATGCCTACTATACACCCTCGCTATGAGTGCATATTATTCTCTATACAACGCATCTGTTGTGTCATATTCCTGACACTTGACGATAGCCAGTCGTCACGGATTGGAGGTGGCAGCCTCCAAATAGTACTATTTCATGTATAAGCGTCTACCATTTCCTGGTAGTTAACAATTCATGATTTCCGCAGGTCTTTTATCTAGCGAGTTAAGCTAACTTATAATAATAATCGAGGCAACTAGCATACAATCTCCCTTGTGTTCTATTTTAAAAACAAGCATGTTATCTCCCTCGCGGGTTTATAAAACAATTAAAGTGTAAAAAATGCGAGGCTATGAACTCACTTAGTGATGTCGGATGAGAATATCGATGAATAAAAACCTTCAAAAGTAGGCGCAGTCATTCAACAAGGACTATACAAAATTGTAAGGGTCTTAGGTTTTAGTCGATAAAAATTAACGAAAAATCATAAATAAATAAGATATTTGCTATATGTAGTTTATATGATGATCATAATCTTGCAACATATTTATTTTTCCTCACTTAGGTTTTCTAGGTTTTTAACTTGTTTTTATTAGCCATTTTATTAGTATTGTCTAAATTACTCAAAAAGCCCAATAGGCCTTATTAAGCAAGCCCATTAAGTTATTAGGTTGATATTATCACTCAAAGACCAGGTCTTAGCACCATTAATTTTAGTTGGTCCAAGTGGCTTGGGCTAAAGCTAGTCCAATAAAGTCCATTGGCCTAGTGGCCCAATTAGGCCTTATGACCCATTCAAGCTTGTAAATGAGTCTTACTATAAATTTTCGGGTTCTCAAGGTCGAGACATGTTTATTATCAGTAAGTTAACTTTTTAAAACCCCCAAGAAGTGGGTCCTACCACCTCGGGTCCATAGGTGGTTTTAGTTACAAAAATCGCTTTACATAGTATAGTGTTCGGGTAGTAGTAAATTTTGTATACTTTTATGTTTACGAAAATAGTCGTAATTTATAAACCGTAAATGGTATAATTTATATATTTATATGCTTGGCTTCATATTTAAGTCCACTTTACAGATTTAAACTCATTTTAGTACATCTTTTAGTCATACATATACATAGGGTTACTTTTATACATAAAGGTCAAGTTACAAATTCGGACTGAAATCTCACTTTCACCATTTTTGATGCCATTTACAAACCATAATGAATTGGTTGATCATCCAATTGATCCAGAACCTACATGATTTTATCTAGGTCTCATAGTTTTAACTTTTTAACCAACTCAGTACGTAAGTATGACTTTTTGTGCCATCTGTATAGCAAGGTCAGAATCAACTAGTTTTAGTATTTTGACCATATCTCACTCAATATTCACTTTCTAGAAATCATCCAATTTGCCACTTGTTCATAAAACAATTATCTACAACCTAGTGTAATCAAATCCATCATCCAACTTACTCAAAATCACGAAACCTACTGTTCATCACAGCCTATAAATTTTATGATCATTTCACTTGTTTAGATGACTATTTTAGCTAGTTTTAAATCTAGATTCATACACACAAATCCCATTTTAATCCTTGATCATCATATATCATGCATGTACATATACACTTGGAAATCAAAAGAAAACATAAGCATAACTCATGAGATTTTTACCACAAGGAATGTGTAGAAAATGATCAAATGATCAACAATAAACAACAAGACTTGATGTAGACTTCAAATCCAAGCTTAGTCTTTACTCCAAAAATATTCATTGCATGTGTGATTTTATTGGATAGATACGTAGGAAATGACGAGAGGATTCGGAAAATATAAGTTGGTCATTGTGCATGTGACGTTTTCCGGCGACACGGCGGTTTCCGGTCACCGGAAAACTTTTCCGGCGGCGGATTCCGGTGTCATGGTGGCCGGCCATAAGAACACACACACTTACACCTTTTTGTTTTGTTAGAAATGAAATGAAATGGAAGGAAATATGTTTATATACTTCCCTATTTTGAGCTTTTGGCAAAAATAGTCCTCCCCTCCTTTCTCTTTTATATTTTTGACACGCCACACTTTTGCTTAAATAAAAACCAACTACCGTGGCTCGGGATTAAACTTTCGAGACCATTTTTATTTCCGTCATCTTTTTCTTGGTTTAAAACATTTAATAAAATGTGTACATTTTAAAACACGAATCCGGCTCAAGACAAGGAACAAAATGACGACATTTAAAAGAAAAAAAATATATGTTTAAAATCTTAAAAAAAATAATAACGAGTCGCGTCGTATATTTTTACGATGCTCGAAACGATTAACGAATGCGCGGTCAAACGTCGACTCGCAAAACGTCAAAAATAAATATTTTAAATTTCCATTCGTAATAAAATACGAAATTATTATTTACGACAAATAAAATTTTAAATGTCGACGTTTGTTTATGAAAACTCACAAAATAAAACGAATGCAACAAAATTATTTCTACGGCATTTTGGAAATATAAACGTCGATGTTTAACGTAGGATTCGCCGGTTCTTTGTAAACGTCGCGTAATTTACAAATGCAAGCCCTAATTTCTTCCCGGTTAGCCGTGAGTTCATATCTCAACATAAAAATGAAAATTATAATTAATACTCGAGAATAAAATAACGATCTGAAATTGACAGATTGTCACAAAAATAAAGTTAAAAATAAATATATTAAAAAAAAGGTAAACATAATATATATATGATATCATCACTTAATATCTTCTAATAAGTCATTTTCAAATGACTACACAATTAATTAGTCTGATAAAAACAAGACAATAAGCTAGAAGAATAAGTTAGAAAGAAGAGAGATAGGAAGCTAGAGAGAGATGGTGGTGTAGAGAGAACTTATTTCACCATAGAGAGAAAGGAGATAAAAATGAAGATTCTAGTCTCACACACACACACACGCACACCACACTTATGATAAGTGTGGTATTTATACCCAAAACCTAAAGAGTGGACGAGTAGGGTAAGACGGAATAGGCCAGACTTGGGCTTTGTTATGGGCTAGGCTCGAAACGTATACAATATTTGCTTAAAATCCCAAGCCCGTTTACCCAACTAGCCTATTATATAGTTACAAAGTTTGTGAATGTTAATAACCGACACTTCACAAAAGAAACAATCCTAACAATCTCCCCATAAGAGGCAGTTATTCACTTATACTAAATCTTCTAATTTTGTGTGGCTATGTATCTAGTTCTTGAACTTTGTTGGGTAGTAGGCTTAATCTTTATTGTTCCAATCATACTTGTGATCTTGATCTTGATTATTTATTTTTCTTTTTTTTCTTTTAGCCTTTGGGATCTTTCATCATCACTTGCCAACCAACATACTCATACTTGTCTTGAAAGCTTTCAATCTTCCTCGTATGGGGTGGTTGTTCATAAGATGTTCACATGCTAACAATCTCCCATATTATATCAATCTTTGAAGTGGTGATATCGGCTTGATTTACTTGCAATCGTATACTTGATGTCTTTGAGGAAGTTTTTGATTATCAGGGTTGTGAAAGTGTATCTTTGTTCGTTCTGAGCTTTCATCTTTGATGTATGAATCTTCGAAGCTTAAGTATGAGTATGTGGCTATGAATATGACAGAGCTGGAATGAGGTAGTTACGCCATCGTCGGTACTTGCACATGTTAGGGTTAACAATAAACAACAAATATGGACGAATGTCTTGTTTATTCATCGAAGTTTGGTAACTTCAACCTTCGGTTCCGTGAGGACCATTTCACAGTATAAATATTGAACTTGCGTCATCAAGATTCGATTCATGAATGAAACTCCAAAATAGGTTTTCTAGCTTGAAGTGTAGATGTTTCTAGAACGGATGGATCAGGTAATGCTAAAAACGTTTCACAAAACGGATGCATCAAATGAAGCTAACAACGCTTTATAAGACGGATACATCAAAAGATGCTAACAATGTTTTATATAACGAATGCAAGAAAAGATGCTAAAAACGCTTTATAAATCGGATGTATCAAATGCTCCTTTTCAAAAAACCCACAAACGTTTTTGAATCCGGATTCCCTTTCAAGTTAAGAGAATAATAAATTCAGGTGAATCATTGATGTAAACTGTGAAGTAAACATCGTCAATACTCATAAAATTGGACCACATTCGATTTCGAGTTATCACAAGTTTAATCTTTTTCAAGATCGCATAAGTCACCTATCGAAGTGTTGTTTGATGTTGACAATGGAAGGATTTACACTCGTCACTATAAAGTACTAAAGAGTACTAGTCAAAATGTTCTGGCAAGATCTGATGATAATGTGTAAGATTCTTTTGTTACAGGTTGTGTTCTTTCATGTGAACAACAAGTGTATTTTGGAATTCTGTCCTAATGAGATTTATATGTTGATATCCTTTGGCTCTAGACTCAATAAGTGCATTTTGATTTTAGTGATTGAAGGCTGGAGCAGATTGCCACCTTCTCAATATCAACAATCTCGGAGTGAGAAAGTCAACAGATTACATGTTATGTCTTCGTGAGAATTGAAACAAGATTTATTTTGAGAGAAATCTTGAGTACTTGGGGAGGGTTGTGCATTGCATCACTGGGTCCATGATGTCTATCTTCAGTACCAAATATCATCTCTATGATATCCGATAGATTATGTATTGATCCAGTTTCTGTCCTAGTGAATAGAGGGTTCATTTCTTTTCACCCTTTACATCACATTTCTTTTTCATTCTTCAACACCTTCAATGTCTACCAATACGTCATTACTATCATCATGTTGTGTTTTTCTGGTAATAACTCATGCCTTAGTCAACATTTTCCCCATATTCTCATTCAACTTCATCTTTCCTAAGGACTTATAATTCTATCTAATGGAATGTCCCAGTGTAGATCCCTCCACATCTGGTTAGATCATGAGATAATACCTAACCTTAATGATAACATCAAAGAGTTCACACATTTTTGGTATCAATTTCCCTTATAATAATGCGTATAATAATTGTACTTTTATAAAAATATGTACTTAATTGATTCATGTTTCATTTTTAGGAAAGTATGGGAATTAGAATGAAAAGACGCAGAAATAGAAGGGTGCGTGAAGAAATATGCACAAGTGGCTGTTCCATACCAAAGTTATGGTGTAACTAGCTCATTGGAACTACACCGTAACCTTTATCCTACCCTTCCCAAGGAGTCTTCTTAAGTTGATAGTTACGGCGTAGTTAACCCGTTGGGGTTACATCGTAACAAGGGGTGAAAATTAATTTGACAGTTGCTACGACGTAACTCATAACTTTGGGTTATGTCATAACTATGCCATGCCTTGAAGAGATTCGTGCATTAAGGAGGTTACGGTGTAACTCTTCACTTAGGGTTACACCGTAACTAGAGCAAGCCTATAAATGTTAGGATTATGAAAAAGACTCGGTCACCCTCGTGTATCGTTTAGCATAGCATAACTCGTAGTTAGAAAGTAAGTGTATGGCTCTCGGTATTGGTCCAGGTCTTTTACCCAAGTGTAAGCCTATACCTAAGCCCATAGAGCTTACAAACACTTGTATATAAACCCATTTCCAGCCATGGGAAGGGGTTGGTGGTTCATTTTATCATAAAG